>CAWUFW010017087.1:0-279410 GCA_963921515.1 Calotriton arnoldi
AAATATACTTTATTCGATTTTTACATTAAAAATCATAAAAGTAACATGTTAAAAACTTTCAGAATTAAAAATACACACGATTCCATCTATACAAGAGTCTCAATCCTAACAGTTCCCATCAATTAATTCTAATAATCATCTGGAGGAAATACTAAAATTGTATACAGTAACCAACTTCATACCATGATTTGACCAGTTATGCTTTTCCTTTTTCTCAATATGCTTTTCAAAAATCCAGCCATTACGCCCACACAATAAGCATTTTCCAACAGTTGCAAATATAAAAAGGCAGGGCGGCATTGCCTCCACCCCCTCTCTTCAACACTGATAAAATCCAAATTGATCTTTCAAATAAATAAAATTTGCAGAATAAAATCACATGTATTGTTGATTAGGTAGACATCTTATCGCATGGGCATTGACATAAATCTCTAGACCAATCATTTACTGTGGGAAAGCTAACTAACCGATGGAAACTATCAAACCTAAATCTGGTAAGGACATACCTGTCATACCCTCCTATGCACCAAACCAAATATGGTTGTATGGTGGGAGTTACCAGGGTTAGCTGATGCTGAATCACAGTACATTTCTTCATTTCCATTGCGGCTCTTAAAGACTCCAAATGTGACAGACATAGCAGTTTAAAGTCCTTCCTGGAAATAGAACTCATAGTTTCAGGATGAGTATAAAAATCAAGTCTGTCCAGATCAATTAAAAATCTTCTAATATAGTTCAGCCAGGTAATCTTATTTGCATGGTATAGACTCATAGCATCTCTAATGATTTCTCTATTTAACCCTGTAGTAGTAGACGTCCAGACTCTATGCCATAGTAATAAAGGTTGCATTTTAATCAAGTCAGAAATGTAGGGGATCCCCAATTCGTTGTGGCAATTAAAAACTGAAGAACTCTGTGGAACTGCTAAAATAAACCTTAAAAATAAATTTGCCACAATTTGTATTGAGGATACATCATGGTAACCCCAGATTCCTGCCCCATACATCGCAATACTCATACATTTAGCTTGGTAAATTTTGAGAAGGATCCCCGGAGGCCTTTTGCCCAATTTTTTTGCAAAGTTTACCACAGCCCCAATTGAGCTCTTGAAAAGGAGAGTCCTGCTCTTAACTGCCGGGTTCCAGGAGCCAGTATGTTCCAATAAGACGCCCAAATATGAGAATGTATTAGTTGCATCTATCCTGTCGTTCCCCATTGGCAGGCTTTTACATTTATTTCTCCCCTTCCCACATGTCATTACAAAAGTTTTCTTAACATTAAGTTTTAACCCCCGGCAATCCATGAATCTAATATATGCTGCAAGGGCACTCTGTAGGCCCATCTGGGTTCTGGCCATAAGCACTGCGTCATCCGCATAGAGCAGGGACATAATAGGCTTGTTATTATACTGTGGTGGATCTCTTATCCTGGCTACCAGTTCTTCCTCTAAAGCATTGGTATATAAGGAGAACAAGAACGGGGCCAGGACACAACCCTGCCTCACTCCCCTCTTCACGGGGAATGGCGCAGTGCATTCGCCCTTCAATCCATGCCTCACCTTAGCAGAAGCCCCAACATACAATTGTCTCAAAAATTGCACTAGTAGTGGGTCAACCTTTAAATCCAAAAGGATTTCCCAGAGCCTATTATGTATGACGCAATCGAATGCGGCCGAAAGGTCCACAAATGCTACATAAAGTTTCCCCTCCTTAGCTTGAGTATACTTTCCCATTAAAATAGTAAAATTTAAAACCTGCTCATTTGTCCCTAGCCCTTGTCTAAAACCATATTGTACCTTGCTTAAAATATTATTGTCCTCAGCCCATGTTTGTAATCTATTCAAAACAATCCTACCCGCTACCTTTACTAAAGAATCTAAAAGGGAGATAGGTCGGTAGCAGGCAGGATTGTCACGTTCTCCTTTTTTAAAAATCGGTATAATCACTGACTCAGACCAAGACTTTATAAAACCCTTCGCACAACAGGCCTCTAACACCCGAGTCAACAGAGGGGACCACAGTGGTGGGGTGGACTTAAATAAGTCCATCGGCACACCATCTGGTCCTGGGGCTTTACCTCCTTTACTAACATTGATTGCCGCTGTTACTTCATCCAATGTAATATGCAGCTCAATAGGCATAAAGCCTACCGTGCCTCCCTGTTCTAATAATTTAGTGTCAGTAGGAGATTCTTCATTCCCATTGATACTATATACATTCGAGAAAAAGTCAATCCATACTTTTTCATCAATTGCAACCTCAATCTTGGCTCCATCATTATTAGAAAGGAATGGGGCATTAACTGCCTGCCAAAATGAAGTGCAATCCTTCCTCAGTGATGCTTCATAGAGCGTATCCCATGCCTGGTCTTTCAATTCTTTTTTTCTATTTTTTCTGGCCAGATTATACGCCTTCCTATATTGTTTAATCTCGTCTTGGTTTCTCTCTGTCTTATGGAGAGCGTCTTTCAACTGGGTATAAGCTTTCGTACACTTTGAATCAGACCAACCATTAATCTTAACCAGGGATGCCTTATTTTGGGCTCTTAGAGAATTTTGAATCTCTAGCGCAATAAGAGAAAAGGCCCTCAAAGTGTCGTCATGATCCGTACTGTCTTGTAGACACGCTACTATTTGATCATAGGCATTAACAACGATTCGTTTATTGATCTCCTCGGGGTTTATCTTGCCCCACCGTAGAGAGTAGCCATTTTGGCAAACTAAGGCAATGTTTCGCGTCCAAGCCAAAATATTATTATTGGATTGAACAACTCGTTTGGGGATGACTACATTAATGCTCAGGGGCAAGTGGTCACTCAGGACGTTAGAATGGGTTTTAAAATTGTCAACCCATGTTGCATAACGGTTGGGGACAATTATAAAATCTATTAAAGATTCAAGTCCTCTGCCAATAAACGTATAAGTAAAATCAACAGGCGGAGAGCACAACATGTTTGCAAAACCCAGATCGTGTAAGGCCATTAAATCATTAAACTTCTCCCCCCTCTCGGAGTGCACAAAATGCAATATAGGATCCTTTTCTTCCTCATCTACACCGCACAGCCCACATTCAGCATGAGAACAAATACTAGCATTAAAATCACCACCCCAGAGAGTAATCATATCGGTATCATTTGGGACCCTTATTTTACTTAATTCATCACTAAGTGAGTTTATAATATCACTCATATGTCCCTTTTCGATATTATTATAAAAATTAACTACACACACTACTACATTTAAATTCAGGTGAATGGCCAGAATTTGGTAATATATTGTTGATTTTATCATTTCAGTTTTTATAACCCCTATCAAATTCGATATGTATACACAAATCCCACCTTTATGTCTTCCATGTACTGACTGTACTGCTGGCGTATGAAAGGTCTTATAGCCATCTATATTTACTTTATCCAATAGCCATGTCTCCTGGAAGCATAAAATATCAAAACTATATATAAAATCAGTCCAAATAGAGTTTTTTACTTTTGATTGTAAACCAGCAATATTCCAAAAAAGAACCCTAATTCTCCCTGATACAGATGCATTTAGAGTGTCGGCAACATGATCATTCTGAACCTGTCCAATCATCTCAACCCCTTCTGTTGCATTAGTTATACATACATCGCTAATTTCTAAAATCGATGGTTCTACCATTTCATCCCTAGTATCCGTTATCTCTCTTTGAACGGAATTATGTTCCCCAACATTAATCATTAGCATATTCTCCCTACGATTTCGATATACACCATTATCTACACAGATATGATTGTCACTACTATCAAAGAGTCAATCATTCTCATCTAAGGACTGAAGTGGCCTAAATCTATTTGTTACCTCAACATTGTAAATCGACTTGTTACTGGGTTGTATGGGGGAATTCGTACCCATATGCCAATTGGAAGAACTTGGCTGATAAAAATAGCTCAGGGGCAAAACCTTTATACCTGCTTCACTGTTCTTGTTATTATCGCCTATTCGGCGAAAAATTTCACGAACCAAAGATGGAATCCCTAATGAGAGGACAACACAGTCCCCTCGAAAGGATTTCCTAGTCGTTCCCACCCACGGGACACGTCTTACCATCTTAAAGGCTGAGAGCATCTCCGTTGTTAACCCTGTTCTAATCCCCAGGCCATGAATTGCCCTGTTCCTCAAAGTGTGCCACGTTTCCTTTCCCCCCTCAGAAGATGGGGAACGTTTGCCAACACAACTGTGTATGGTATCGCAGCAGGAGGTAAATTTAAAATATGATTTTTGGTGGATGTTCATGTTTTAATATTAGAAGATCCTATATTAGGACACGCTTCCCTTAATTGCTTACCACCCTGTTGTATTTCAACCCTGCCAATTCCTTTCTCTATAGATTCTGGCCCATTAGTTAAACCACTGGTAGACAGGGTTTCATTAGGCTTCCTAGAGCCTACGGCTGTATTTATCTTATCACTCCTATTCCTCTGATTACCGGAAGACACAGAGTTAACCAAAGCGATCTGGCTATGAGATTTAGATACTTCGCCAGCACTACCATCTACATTTTGGTTAATTTTACCTTCCGTTGTGAGACACCTATTTTGATTCTCAGCTATTATTTCTAGACCCAATTCTATCCTAGCTAATCTTGTTTCCATGGCCCCGATCGATTGTTTAATATATTTAGTTGAGTCGGTTAATAGACTTAATATTCTATTCATTTCAGAAGTAGGGGGGCCATTAACCTTACTTTTGCTTCTTCTTGCAGCGCCTTTAACTTTATGATTTAACAGGGTACCTTTTCCCTGTTTGTTGCTAACTAAAGATTTCATAGTATCAGACTCAGAAGGAGCCTGATGTATTAAAGGCGGCAAGTTTCCAGGGGTATCCTGAGACTTAGGCTTACAGTATCTTTTAGATGGAGGGAGCGGCTCTGTATCTTGGTCACTAGTGGAAATCTCATCGCTAATAGCCTGAATACAACCATTTAGGCATTCCACATCTGTATTAATTGTAGATCCTGATTCCCCTGTCTCCGTTTGATATAGCACAATGGCCTTATTAGTTATTAAGGAACCCTGTGGGTCCTTGTTCATGGACTCCTCTACCGTGGATATTTGCTTGTCCAGGGCTCCAACCGCTCCTGTAAGATAATTCAGGAGGGTCATATTTGCGTGTTTGGATTTGCTACCTCGTTGCCCAGAATTAGTGCTTTGCAATTTTCTCTTACCCATTTTAAATATAACCTACGCTTACAATGAAGAAGGAAACTCACCCTTTACTACACAGTGCCCCAAACGTGCCTATATCTATCAATCTATTGTATAATTGTATAATATAAGCCCCCCCTACCTTTTAACAACCCCGCTGTAGGCCAATTCTATTTCAATATCAAATATAGCCCCTCAACCTGAACTAACCAAGAGAAAAACAGGGTCAATAGTGCTAACAAATAGCAAGTACAATCGGTATTAATACCAATGGTTTTGTCTGCTCAATACATAACAAAGAAGAACCAAGAGACCTGGCCCAGCCCAGCCTCCTCCAGTCTCTGACGGGCTTTGACAGGCCCGCCCTTGGCCCGGGCTTTGCCCGCGCGCGTCCCGCGTCGCGGGAGGTTAGGCTCACTTTATGCGCCTCCTGGCGCGAGTTCTACGATGCGTGCGACTCCTGCCGCAACGCGCTATGGTCGTTGTAGTCCGTGGTGCTTGGGGGCGGGATAAAAGTGCTGCGTGCAGGGGCCAGGGACAACGGTGCAAGAGACAATGTTCTCCCGTTGATAAAACAGATTGTCAGTGCCCACAGAGATTAAAGTGCGACGTGCTTGCCCTGAGTTCGGTAGCAGTTCTCAGCGGATCCCGCATCCGCGGTTGATCAGCCCCACCTTATGCGCCTCCTGGCGCGAGTTCTACGACGCGTGCGGCTCCTGCCGCAACGCGCTATGGTCGTTGTAGTCCGTGGTGCTTGGGGGCGGGATAAAAGTGCTGCGTGCAGGGGCCAGGGACAACGGTGCAAGAGACAATGTTCTCCCATTGATAAAACAGATTGTCAGTGCCCACAGAGATTAAAGTGCGACGTGCTTGCCCTGAGTTCGGTAGCAGTTCTCAGCGGATCCTCCTCTTCAACCAACCTTCTTATTAGGCCTTTGCGGAGTTTCACTCATCGGAATTTCATCGTTGTGACAGAAAAACTCTGCCAAATTCCGCAGAGTCCTGTGACTGGGGGTAGTATTGCTCGGCCACTGAAAATCGATTTCTCAAGACTGAGTTAAAGTGTTCACGTTGAAGCACTGGAATTAATTTCAGTTGACATGCATAAGTAAACAAGAATATAGTGAAGATGCCACTAGATGGAGCTGCAAGCTCAAATATATATTATGCTAATGGATCACGTTTCCTGTCACAGACACATATTATGCACAAGTCTGCTGGCATGGGTTTGGGGTTAACGAGTCCAACTTACTGAACAGCTGTTTGACTTCTTGCACGCACACTCATACTTTAAAATCTTTGGCATCTGTAACGTCACTAACTTGCATGAAACTTATTAAAACATGGACATAAACGGCCTGTGTAAAACACTATTGCGAATGCATTCTACTTGCAGAAAACAAAACACGAGAAACATGACCATTTATACTATAGATCGCTTTTCGAATTAGATTCAACCCCTTCCAAAGGCAACGTATGTTTATTATTTAAGCCCCCATCTCAGACTGCTGAGGTTGCATTGCAACTGCAAGCTAGATATATCATATTATGTATCAGTCCTAACTGCTAAGGAATAAGGATACACAAATTTTAAATATAAATATCTGGCTTGCAGTTGCAGTGTGACCTCACAGTTTGGCACAGAGGGAGAGCTTCAGACAGCTCTAGCTGATTGTTAGCTGCTACTTTCAGTGTCAGGGAATCGGAGCTGAAGACATAGGTACTAGCCTAGTATGCAAACAAACCCTGACAAACGTGCACCAACCACCCCCGCTGTGCAGTGCCCTCAATCAGCAGTGGTAACAACGCAGTCGCCCCCGAACCCTAGTGGCACTGGCAACTCACCTCACCCGCTTCAGTGGTGACCAGCGAGGCACAGGTCCCTGCTCTGTCTTCAGTCGGCTCCACTCTGCAGCCCGGGCCTTCAGCCGCCTTTTCTATGTGCATGGTTGTCTCTGTCTCAGGGAGATTGCACAGCTGGACCATCAGGACACTTCCTCTCATGTCACATGAATCATGCCATGGCTTGTTATGTGTTTATCAGCGTAGTTGAGCGGGCTCACGCCGGAAAACTCCGGTCCGCCGGTGAATGGCAGAGTAGAAAAAAAACAGTCAACTCCGCCAACTTTGCCGGTGGAGCGGAGTTTCCCGCCCACCCCTAACTTGCTGCAGACATGTTCGCCTCGGTGGCTGTTCCTTTTTTATTTGCACCACGAAGTCATGGAACTTTCTGCCTTTCATGATTTCCAACCTAGACAACTATCTACCAATTTAAAAAGTCATAAAACTTGGCTTATTAGCTTTCCCTATTTATGGCACTGCTAGCCTAACTCCTTTTATCACCAAGACACCTCTATAGGCATCAGCTCACACTTTATAACTCTTCTTTATTTATTCCTTCATTTACCCGATCTCAAGATTTTATGTGTAGAATGGGCAAAGGACACTTTCTTAATTGTAGTGAGGCTCGACGCGAAGCTGACCGTCGTCAGTACTCCGTTCTCTGACTTTTGCATGAGGACTGCCCCCAGACCTCTGTCGCTAGTATCCGTGGTGAGAATCGAGAGTGCTTCCCGGTCAAATCCATGTAAGGGTACTGCTTCACAGATGTCATTCTTTATTTGGCTGAATTCTACATCCGATGCCTCTGTCCACACAAAATTCGTCTTCTCTCTTAGTAACTGACGCATGCTGTGTGTTTTGGTAGCGAAGTGGGGTACAAACTTGCTGTAGAACTCCGCCATGCCTAGGAATGACCGGACGTCATCTTTGTTTCTAGGAATGGGTGCGTCCTTGATGGCTTTCATATTGGCAGCTTTGGGGGTGATTCCTTTATTACTTATCTCGTGACCCAGGTATGTCACGGCGGACACTCCGAACTTGCACTTGTCCCATTCTGCCGTGAGCCCATTGTGCGCCAGGATGCGCAGCACGTTAGTGAGTTTTGCATCATGATCTGTTTTAGTCTTTCCCATGATCAGGATGTCATCCTGGAAGTACTGTACGCCATCAGTGTCTCTAAACAGTTTATGCATCAACTTTTGAAACACTGCCGCAGCGGACGCAAGCCCGAAGGGCATCCGACGGAATTGATAGCACCCGAACGGCGTGATGAACGAAGTCAGTTTCTTACTTGTCAGGTGCAGTGCTACCTGATGGTACGCTGAGGTCAGGTCTATAGTCGAGAACCACTGGACGCCCTTTGTCTGTGCTAACATTTCGTTTATCCGAGGCAGTGGGAACTTATCTACGACAATGTTCTTGTTGAGTTCCCGTAAGTCGATGCACAAACGCACCTTGCCGTTGGGTTTCCTGGCCACTACCAGGGGCGCTAGCCATTCCGCACTCTCAATCGGCTCTATCACTCCGTTATCTTCCAGGCGTTGTAGTTCGTGCTGCACCGCTTCCCTGCTGTTGAACGGAATGTTCATCACCTTGTGACTCACTGGCTTTGCGCCCTCCTTGAGGCATATTTTGTGTGTGAACTTAGCCAATTTGCCGATTGTGCCACCGAAGACTTTCGGGAACTCCCCCTTCCATCTGTCTGCTTCATATCCCTGCACTTGGTCGGTCATCAGTACTTGCGTCGAACCTCCCGGATTGAGTTGGATTCCTAGTCTTCCCTGGTCCATCCATCCCAACACCGATGGCCCCTTCTCCGCTACGTATAGCTTCCCTTCTGCCGTGCGGCCTTTGAATACGAACAGCAGTTTCCGGAAACCTACCATCGGTATGTGCTCTCCCGTGAAGGTGACCAGATTGATATCGGAGGGGAGAAGGTGCGTGCCGATCACTTGGGCGAAGTCTCGCTCCCACACATTGCGTTGTATGATGGTATATGGCAAGCCTGAGTCCGCCACCATGGAGACTGGGATTCCTCCTATTGTCAGTTCACACAACGGCTTGCGTGTGCGGGCGCCGTCCACGCCCAGAACGTGTTCTTCGATGCACAGTACCTCGTCTTCTTCTTCTTCCTCTTCTCCCCCCTCCGGATCTGAGTCTTGTGTCACGTACTTCACTGTCGCTTTCCTGGGCTTGCGCCTGCAGACCTTCTCAAAGTGTCCCATGATTCCACAATATAGACATTTAGCTCTGAAGGCTGGGCATCTTCTGTCGTTTGCCGCGTGAGCAATGTTACCGCATCTGTAGCAGCCTTTCTTTACGTCCCCTTGGAACGGTGTACTCATTGGCGCCCTCGTCTCAGGTCTTTTGGGCCTCCCTGAGTTCCCCATGGCCTGCGGCTTCTTCTCGTGCACCGGGGCCTCTGTCACTTTTCCTACCAGTGGTCTACTGGTTGTCTCCCTTTTCGCGGCCTCCGCACATCGCTTGGAGAGTTCTGCTTTCTTGACCAGAGCTACAATCTCCTTAAGAGGAGAGTCGCTGCTGACCCACAACTTTTCCTGTATGGACGTGTTCACAGTGTGCATGATGATTTGATCCCGTATGAAGTCATCATGCAGTCCTCCAAACTTGCATGTGATGGCTAGACTCTTCAACGCTGCCACATAATCATCCACCGATTCTCCTATCTTCTGCTTCCTGTGAAAAAAATTGAAGCGGTCAATAGCTGTGCACACTACCAGTTGATAGTGGCTATCCAGGTCGTCTATGGCGTGTTGGAATACGTCTGCGTCGTCTGGCGGATGGGTCTTCTTTACCAGGTTCCTGTATACCCTGATACCTTCAGGGCCTAGATTGTGAAGCAGGATCTTTTTTTTTCTTGTACTCGGGAAGACCTCCTCCCCTTCATCCTCCAACGCTGACAAATAGTTGAGGAAGTATTCCTTCCAATCCTCCCACTTCATCGCTGGTTCCCCGGGTTTGGGCAGGAACGGTAATGGATTTGTAAGAGAGAACGTTTGAGCACACATCACTGCTTGCCTTACGGTTGGCACGTCTACTACTCTGGGAGGGGGGCTCCCCGGGGCACTCTGCACTGGTGGATCTGCTGCTCCTGCGTGGGACGACGTGTCCACTCCTGTGCGGCTTGGCCCTTGTTGAGCCAGGTTCACGCCCACTTCAACTGCAGAGCACGTGCTGGGACACGTGTGTTGTGCGGCGTTGGGGTTGCGCTATGCCCTGTTCCCCCCTTTGCCTGAGCCCGGTGATGTTGAGCGCCGTGAGCTGGGCTGGGACGTACGTCTAGTGGCAGTGGTCCGGCGCCGTGCTGTGTCCGTGGGGTGTCCGGGCTAGGCGCTGTGGCTGGAGCGCTGGTACCTGTATGGCGTACCGCTCAGTGCAGCGTGCTGCCGACGAGGTGCGTCGCCAGGCGGATGAGGCCTGGACCGGGGTGGTGGCACTGCGTCTCTCCTGCTGCTCAGGACAGCGGGCACTCCCCGCTGCAACTCGATTCTGGATGCGCCCAGGGTGTGCGCCGTGGAGGCTGTGCGGGCGATGACCGGGCTCCTGCCGCGCTCTTTGCCAGTTGCGGTGTGCTTGTCGCGTGCGCTCTGCGCACAGTGTAATCACTTCTCAGGTCACCTTCCCCAGCCTCGTCGCCAATTTGTAGTGAGGCGATTGGGGTAAATGAGAGACGGACCACGTGATGCTTTTTTAGTATTTATTACGCTCTGGCAAGAGCGCCGGGAACCTAACCAGCCTCCGCTGTAGCCGGCCGACAAGCCTCTAAAATGTCCGCTCGCGCTCCCAGCATTCCTGGCCACACGTGACCTGGGAACACTAGAGCGCGACACTACATTAATTAGATAGGTTTTAGAAAGAGGGTCCCAAAAAATGAGTATTTGAGCCCAAGAACTCTGGTTGTCACTTGAAGCTCCTTTATCTGCTAAATAGATGTGTACATCATACTGCTCCTTCCAATCCAGATTTTGGTGAACCAAAAAGCAGGCGGGCACTCAAGATTGGGTGATATACACAAGCATTTATTGTGCAACACAGACCAACATGTTTCGGCTCAGCAGAGTCTTTGTCAAGATAAGACACCTAAGGGAAAAGAATCCTAAAACCCCTGACAACTTCCCCCAATACCATTTCGGCTAATGTCTGAGATGTGCAAAAAGCATAGATCTAGGAATTAAAATATTAAACTAGAAATTATCTCTTGGTAGAGAGCTGCGACTCGAACCATCTCTGCACTGTTTTCATACCTACCAGACCAGTTATTGGTTAGACCAGTACCTAGACATACTCGGCCATGCAGGGCGTATTAAAAATGTTTTTTTACTTTATTAAAACTCTCTGGGACTGTCACCTACAGACGGTGAAGGGGGGCTTTGTCAGGAAACCACAGTATAGTCCTGCAGACAGGCAATTAAGGGGAACTTCTGTCAGGAATCCACAGAAGGGCCCCACAGATAAGAGGTGAAGGGGTACTTCTTTCTGGAAAACAAAGAAGGGCCAACTGCGTGACACAATTTTTTGACAGTCCCCCCACTAACAATTAGGGCCCTCTGTGACAAGTACATACATTATCCACTTATCCTTCTGTATAATATCTATAATATCAAGAAAATTGCACAATGGCTTCCATGCATGAGAAATCAAACACTAGGGAGTCTTCTTCGTGAGTACAGTTTTCCCACTTGCCCTTTTTTCAAAGATTTGTAATACCATGCACCCCTCTTTGTCGGAACATTATTTCCTCACCTTTGTCTCGCAGTATATTGTCTGTGAAGCAAGAAAAAGAAACATGAGTTCCCAGGGGTAAGCTAAAATCTGTACGATGACATTATTTTGACCATACAATGACATTATTTTGGCCATAAATTGACCTGTAATTTTTCACTTGCCTCTTTCTTCTGCTAAATTGTCTGGAAAATCAACAACAAAATACAATTTCACCATTACATGATTTTAATCACACATTTTTGAATTTCCATTCATGCTAGTGCATTTTTATGGTAAGTAGACATAATATCGAAATTTTAATATCGACATACATTAATATCGAGTTTAGTATATCGATAGTATTAAATATCGATGTCATCATCAAACCACTTTAATCGGTTAATAAAAACCATAAAAGTACCATCAAAACGATACATAAATCACAAATAACACACAATAAAATTTCATATCCGAATCATCAAAATTAAGGGTGACGAATACAGTACTAGAGGCTATAAATCAGAGTTCATGAGGTTAAAAATCTTGACAATAGATAAAACAGTTAAAACAGGGCATCAAGCTATAAGATGATTCAGTATATAAAGGCAAGTATTTAAAAGTTAATAATAAAATAGGCTTTACAAATACACATAGGATAGCATAGGGTGCCGTTTTTTCCTAAGTCTGACAGCTGCGACAAAAAAGCTAGCAATGTTAAAAATCTCCCATGGGTCATTAAGCAGTTGCAAGTACAGTAAAGCAGGTTTGACCTGAGTAAAGCCTTTCCCCTTTAGAATCGGAACGAGGAACCTCCTGCGAATATCATAATAATGGTCACAGAACATAGTAAAATGCATTGTGTCCTGGATCGAGAAATTGTCACAGGTACAGGGACCTAGGTCACACAACCTACTCCAAGCTTGCGAATTACCCAGAAAGAAGTGAATCAAGTTAAAACGAAATCTGGTTAGAAGCAGGCGGTGAAATGGCTTCGTAACAACCCTCAGGTAAGGTTCAATATCGGGGTTGGTTTTTAACAGATAATGGGCTTTAACTGATGGTTTCATTAGCTCAGTCTCCTCCCGCTCTACCGACTTCAAATTCAAAAAGTGTAATTTTATCCACGCCAAATCATCTTTTCTTATGTTATCAGGGAAATCAAATAAATCTGAACGTCCAAGCTTCGTTAAAATGTTCTTAATGTATTTAAGCCATAGAATATTATTTGCTCGGTCCAGGGTGACACAATCCCTAATAATCTTATGGTTCAGTATTAATTGCGGGTTGAGCCATATTTTAAGCCAACAGAGCACCAGGGCCAACCTCAGCTTGTCTGCCACATAGCCCACACCTAATTCTTGATGAATTGCATAGGTAGGAGTCGATTGGGGGACAGACAAGAGGGTACGTAAAAATTTATTTTCGACTGTCTGTATCCCCTCCATTGACTTATAACCCCAAATGGCCGAGCCATATGATGCAATGGCTAAACATTTGGACTTGTAAATATTGAGCATGGCCTCTATTGGTTTGGCCCCTAGTCGCTGTGCAAATCCAATCACTGCGGCCGTCGACCTAGCCATCGCATTTATTTTTACTTTCTGTTGAGGAACCCAAGAGCCCCTCTCATCAAAAAGTACACCTATATAGGTGAAGGAGCTCACCCTGGTCAGTTCAGCACCTTCACAAAGGAACGTTTTTGGTTTTTTATGTTTCCTGCCCATGGTCATTATGTGTGATTTGGCTATGTTAACCACTAGATCCAGAGATTTCATGAAGGCCCCAAAGGAATCTAAAAGCCTCTGGAGCCCTACAGCTGTGCGAGCTAATAAAACTGCATCGTCTGCGTATAGGAGCACAGGAATAGACCTGTCCCCTATCCTCGGTACATCCAAACTAGCCATTTCTAAAAACTTGCCTAAGTTGTTGATATAAAGGGTAAAAAGTAGTGGTGCTAAAATGCATCCTTGGCGAACGCCTCTGCCAGATGTAAAGTGCCTAGTGCAATTCCCAACTTGGTTGACCCTCACCCTTGCGGTGAGATCCCTATGTAGGTCAGCCAAGAAGTAAATTAAGTTTGAATCAATACCCATATCTAGCAGGATATGCCAGAGCTTGGATCTATTTACCAGATCGAAAGCCGACGAAAGATCCATAAATGCCAGCTGAAGCGTACCCTCTTTAGCTATAATATATTTACCTGCTAGTAGATATAAATTAAGGCACTGATCCAAAGTGCCCCTACCACTTCTAAAACCATATTGAAAATCTGTTAAAACCTTGTTCTCTTCCAGCCAATTCGTTAGCTTATTTAAAATCACTTTCCCTAAGACTTTTACTGCGGAATCTATTAGTGAGATCGGCCTATAGCAATGTGGGTCCCCTCTCTGACCTTTTTTAAAAACCGGAATGATAAAAGAAGAAGCCCACGATGACGGGAAACCCTGACAACTTGACACATTAAAAACATTAGTCAGGATTTTGGCCCAGAAAAAGGGATTCTGCTTATATAAATCAACCAGGACACCATCTGGGCCGGGGGCCTTATTGCTGGTCATTTGAGTAATTGCCGATTCTACTATGTTCATTAAAAACTATTATTGGGGAGGCCATCCTAGATTCACAACAGGTAGCTGCTTCCGGGCTATCGGTGGCCTTATATATGGCTTCAAAGTGAGAGAGCCATTGATCTTCTGTAATATTACATTCAATGGGCGCATTTCGTCCCCCAGTGAAAAAAGGTTTATTTACAATAGCCCAGAAGCTAGAGCTGTCTTTTATAACCTCTACTGATAGAAGGGCACTCCATGCTTCTTCTTTGATTTCCTTTTTCTTAGGGAGAGGGCTAACTTGTACTCCTTTCGTAACCTAACTATTTGGTCTCGGTCTCGTGGGACCCTATTCAATTCGCCTATCAATTTACGATGTGCTTCAGAGCATTTACTGTCAAACCATTTCTCTCCTATAATACGCCTGGATGTTGTAGGGAGGGTTACATCTGACGCTACCTGCGCGCAGATGCCTTCGAAGGCTAAAAGGACTCCCGGTCCCTGTTTAGAGTTATCAAGACAGGTTGCAATCATATCCCCAGCCTTCTCGCAGAGGTCTTGGAAAAATAAGTCCGGGAGTACTTTGGCCCATTTTAGCCTCCGTCCTTGATCAGATATTTTCAGGCAAGTTTCACCCCCTAGCTTTTCTGATTTCCCCTTTAGACCGCAACCTCTATCCAAGACAAGAATTACCGGATTGTGGTCGCTAAAATGAGACCACATAGCATTATAGGAGATTACTTGGGATAAAAGAGTAGAGGAGATAAAGATAAAATCTATAAAGTATCCCTCCCCCGTGCTTTAAAGGTCGGAATTCTCTCCTCTTTGTCTATGTAGCTTGGTTCAAAAATATCTACAGCAGCCAAAAGCTCTTCCAAACATTCCCCATTGACAGATTTAATGGTCCTAAAAACTCTTCTCCCTGACAGTTCATATCGCAGACATGAATATTAAAATCGCCCAAAATTATTATTGAATAATACGTGGTTTGCTTTGACCAATACATTTCTAAAAAACATTTCAATTTAAGTAAATGTTCATTTAAAAAACTGCTTTCACCTGAATTATAAAAATTAACAAACAACACTTTAAACAAATTGTGAGCAGTAAATTCAATAGCCTGACAGTTATAAGAGTCCACATCCACCATCTTGTGGGACCCTGACAGTTTAAGTGAAAACAACATTAGAAGGCCCCCTCTTGCTCTGCCTGACTGGGATGGTTGCGCAGGGACGCAATACGATTTATACCCATCCACCCAAAAGTTGTTGTCTATGTCCCAAGTCTCCTGCAATCCAACAATGTCATGCTCTTTTATCAAGTTTAGCCACCTGAGGTCCTCTTTTTTGCTTCTCAGGCCCGCAATATTCCAACTAATAATATTACAGTTAGAAATCTTGGTGACCTCTGGGCCCTGCCCTTTATTGTATTCACAGATATTACCCAATGGGTCCGAGAGCTTATAGACCAGGCCTGCAATATTCCTAGATGTTATGTTATTGTCAGATGCACTAGGGCCCCCCCCTATCCTGTGCACGATGATCTCAGATTTAATGCTATCTCTCGGCCCACCAATGGAGGACTAGTAAGTCAATCACAGGACTCCATTGCTGTTAGTGGGGAAAATCTATTAGATAACTCCAGAGGGAAAGGGACGAAGTGCTGGTGTCTTGGGGGCAACTGATGCAAGTGAGCAGTAGGGGGGGCAAGTATGGGTGAACAGATGGAAATCTACATGACAGGCCATCTAGAGAGGCCACAGAGTTGGTGTGGATATACCCTGGTCTTTCCGGTTTATAAAAGTATCCAAGCGGAAAGGCCGTAATGGACGACCTAATCCCAGAGAGAACAGAGTATGATTCCGTAGACAGGATCCTTTCAACTACATGCGGTCTGTTAAAGTTTATAATAACACAATCACCCGTACCTATTTTGCGAGACCTGCCTATCCAGCTTACCCTACGCACCATGATAATATTTTTTTCCACCCTTGGTCCCAATATGGTGTTGTTCGATAACCAGTGAAGAACTTTGTTCTTCAACTGGGAAAAATCTTCTTTAGACCCCTGTGGGAGTGAAGGTACATTACCTAAAACCACTACATAGGGAGTGGATTCTTGGGGCAAATGAATAACTGGTAAACGCTGCAACTGGACCTTATTTTGCCCCTGCGACCTACTACCTAAAGATTGATTACCTTCCAGGACCCGAGCCTGCGTGGACATTATCCTACTGTTACTTGGGCCTTGGCTCATTAATGCGATTTGAGGCTGCGGCCCTAGGTGTAACTGTTCCCCAGGGTTATTAGACAAATTTGCCATGGTGGGGGGGTCCTTTACAACATTCTGACCCGATTGAATCACTTCTGTTACAGAGGATGGAATATTGTGATTAAGGGCCGATGAACTTCTCTCTATCAATGTCAACCGGTCAATTATTGGGCCCAATTTTGTGTCCAGCAAGCATGTGAACTTTGCCTGGAAGGATTCCAAAACACCCACCAGATCCGTTGTAGGGGATGAAGGTAACGATGAAGAGGATTTTGGGGCCGTGTTGGATTTGGATTTCTTAGCTTTACCCCCAATAACCTGCGATTTCCTTTTTGTACCAACACCCAACCGTGGCCCTCCTTCTCGGCCAGAGATGGTTCCCCAAGCCTAACTGTTGTAGCTGTTTCTGATTGTTTACTGCTGTGGTAACCAGATTGACCGGATTGACCTGTGATAAAAATGCAGCACCACCCCCATTGATGCTTATTATAACAGCAGGAGATAAGGGCAATGACAGTGACGGTGGGTGAACTATTGGCTGGCTAGCTGTTCCAACGCTAACCTGCGTGCACTCATAATTCTCAGTAGTATTAGATATGCTCAAAAGTTCATCATCGACCCCCCCAACAGAGAAGCTTGACTATCGACATGCAGGGGATGAAAGGCGATAGTTGGCGACCTGGAAAGGCGTCTATGGACCAGCTCAATCTCCTTGTCAATCACCGCTGCCGCACGCTGTAAAAAAGAATCCATGGTAGTCACTGAGGCTAAGGAGCCATGCTTAGCCTTATCAGCTGCTAGTGTATTCTTGCGCCTGACCATTGTTCATCAAATACACGTCCGATACAGGTCCGATACAAGTCCAAGATCAAGGAGTGGCGTGTTACGAACTGTGGGACCGATTCCGATCTCGGCCGGTAGGGCACCGAATCGGATTCGGCTTAACCGGATCCGATTCGGAGCCCTCTTTCCCGACCGATTTGTACGTGCATCCGGCCGAGCGAGTACGATGCGAGCACACGCGAAATCGCCGACCGACTTGTTCGCGGGTCCGAAGCGCTCCGACCGACTCGCACGGACACGACGCGCACCGCGCGATGGAGACGTTCCCTGGCCGGGCAAGTACGATGCGCGCCGCGAGCAGTCCGACCGACTCGCGCCGTCCGGCTCAAAAGAGCAGTCGGAGCCGCACTTTGGGGGTCCGTGTTGGACCCCCCTGTACGCGTAGCCGCGCGAGTCGCACACAGGGGGGACCCATGCACCTGTGCATGTATGCCGCGAGTCGCTTCAAGGCGTACCCGCTGTAGGGGGCACCCTTGTTCGCCTCGCACCCATTGGGTCATTGGGAGCCCGCGTATGCGTTGTACGTCCGGCTCCCATTGACTCAATGGGAGTCCGACCGACTCGAGTCCGATTGCATGCGTTCGCATCGTACTCGTTCGGTCGGACTGCCAGTGTCCGATTCGGTCGGAAATCTCTCCGGGTCCGGCTCGGTCGGAGAGATTTCCGGCCTGAATCGGAATTGGCCCCTGTGTGTTCTAACACCACTATTGCACTGTAGTTAACAAGAAGAACAGACCAAACTAAGTGGGTCAGAAAGTCTTGCATGATACACAGAACACAACACTTTGGGCACAAACTCCCCAGTAAACTACAATAAATAAGTCAGTGCAAAATAAACAAGAGAGAGTGAACAGCCGGACGCTATCCTACCTAGTCCTTCATAGAGGTCACAGGGTGGGTTTGGAGCACCTCATTAGGATGGAGCAGCAAACTTCAAGTTGTGGGAAGCAATCCAATAGAGGACCAAGGGTAGGCCCGGCCTCTTCCGGCCTACTTGGCCTAGTCTTCGCCCTGGCACGTCCCGCGCGCGTCCCGCGCTGCGGGACCGCGTTCCGGCTTTTATGGCGTTTCCGCCCCTCCAGGGGCCGGGAATAAAGTGCGGCGTGCTTGAAGGTCCAGGGACAGGCAGCAAAGTCCAAGTGCCGGTACAGACGGTCCATGTAATGTATATCGATGTTAAAAATATCGATTTTTAGTGTTGTAAAAAATATCGAATTTTGTAATGTCGACAGTTAAAATATCGTTATTTCAAAATATCGTTATAGTACTTTGGTTTAAAATATTTTATGTTTGTTTTATGTATAATAATAGTTAGTTAATGTTATAAAAAAAATGGTATAATATTTTTAGGAACGGGATGTTGGGTTAATAGGGGATAAGGGTGGGGGAGTCTTTTAAAATAATTGATATTAAAATTTAATACATTCGAAATTTTTTATTTTAATTTAGAAATTATTGTTTTAGGAGCAGGATGTTGTGTTTATACGGGATAAGGGTGGGGAGTGTTTTAAAAAAATTGATTTAAAAATGTTATAAATTCGAAATTTTGAAATTAAAAATAGTAATTTATTTTTAGGAGTGGGATGTTGGGTTTATAGGGGATAAGGGTGGGGAGTGTTTTAAAATAATTGATATTAAAATTTAATAAAATCGAAATTTTTAAATTTAATGTAGAAAATATTGTTTTAGGAGCGGGATGTGGGGTTTATAGGGGATAAGGGTGGGGAGTGTTTTAAAAAAATTGATTTAAAAATGTAATAAATTCGAAATTTTTAAATTTAAATTAGAAATTTATTTTTAGGAGTGGGATGTTGGGTTTATAGGGGATAAGGGTGGGGAGTGTTTTAAAATAATTGTATTTATTTTTAAAAAATTATGAGAAATTATTTAAATTAGAAATATTTTATTTATGAGCGAGATGTTGGGTTTATAGGGGATAAGGGTGGGGAGTGTTTTAAAATAATTGAATTAAAATTTTAATAAATTCGAAATTTAAAATTAAAATTTAGAAATTTAAGTTTTGAATTTAGAAATGAGTGTTTTATGATTGGCATGTTGGGTTTATAGGGGATAAGGTTGGGGAGTGTTTTACAGTAATTGCTTAGGGGCCCATTACGATACCCGGCGTAAATAAATCCGCCAGGCATGGAAGCGGCAAAAATCCGCCCGCACACACCGCCTGAACACCGACCACGCCATTACGATTTCACAAACCGAAAACCGCCATCGGCGGAAAAAGCACACAAAATACCGCCCGCCAACGTCCGAGTCGGAGTCAAACCGCCCGCCACGGACGGAAACACGCACGACAACACAAAACCGCCCGCCCTCACGGCCGACACACCGCACGTGAAATTACGATCGCACCGACATGAGCGCGGAAAAACCACAAATATACCGCCCGCCAGCGCAAACAACGCCGATGAGAATCGACACGGCAGAAGCCATGGCGCCAACGTACCTGCACAGAAACCATCCGCACACAAAACCAATAGCACACAACATGGCCAACAAGTCCACACAGCAAGGCACGCACAAATACACAAGCACAGTACACATCCCGAAAACACCCCCCCGGACAAACAAAAAATACAAAGGCCAGAAAACAACAGACCATGAGGACACACCCACATAGGTGAGTACAAAAGCAGCACTCCCACAGACCATAACCCCTTGCTACATTGCAAACCAGAGAGGAGAGGAGAGGACACAGTGACACAGCAAGGACAGCAGCACACCACAGAAACGCACACATCACAACCACAACCACCACCACCACCACCACCAAACACCACCACCACCACCACCACCACCAAACACCGGCACCACAAACCCCCTGCACATTACACAACACACACCGCACCAGCACCACAAACACCATGGCACCACAAAGAATGCCCAAGTTCACGCCCATGGAGCTGACGGTCATGGTCGACGAGATCATCAAGGTGTACCCACAAATCTATGGGAACATGGTCCAGCACACACCACTAGCCACCAGAAACAGAATGTGGAACCGGATCGTAGACCAGGTCAATGCAGTCGGGACCCTGCCCAGGAACAGAGTCGAAATTAACAAACGTTGGAATGACGTAAAGAGCCTGGTCAAGAAGAAGGAGGGCAAAAACAGAGAGCTGGCTGCCGTCACTGGCGGAGGGAATCCCGCGCTCTTTAAGACCTTCAAAGCGTGGGAGGAGAAGGTGCGAGTCGTAATACATCCGGAGATCCTCGCCGGATTAGCAGGGGAGTGGAGGCTGGTAAGTACAAACTAATGTATACCAGCACACAGCTATGTACTCACATGCGCAACTACCATGCCACAGCTCCCAGGGACAAACACCCCCATGTCCAGCACACAATACACAACACATCACACACACATGCAACAGACACCACCACACACAGCCCAAACCGAACAACTGTAAGATGCGTGGGGACATGTGTACACTCAGCCAGCCACGTAACCACCAACAGGTCCCCAAATATGCCAGAAGCGCCACAACGAGCACCCACCACACCCATGTGTCCGCCACAGCTGCACTAACCGACAAGTAACAGGTAAGTGGCAGGAACACAAAGTGCAGTGGGTGGGAGGGTAGACAGCCCAAGTACAACACACACCAGGCCCCAGTCCCACAGCACAGCAAGGAGGAGCATCCCCCACAGCCACGTGTCAGCCACCGCAGTGCACAACGACAGCCGAAAGGCAGACATCACGGTCCACAGCAATCGGTATCAGTGGGTGTCCAGCCACCCCCACGACCCACAACACCCCCCACCCCCACAGACCTGCAACATGGAGCACCCCCGCTTAGAGCCATGTGGCATCCAGTACAGTGCACGCACGAACAACTTGCAGGTGGGAAACTGGACAGGGCTGGATTACTGGAGGCATGAGGACCATAACACGACCAACACATGGGACATGTCACGTAGCAGACGAACACGCAGCACCGCCCACCGTCACGAACAAGTGAACAATGTGCACACGGACATGAACAACAGACTCACACCCCACATGACCCATCACAGACATAGCAACACCCAAGGAGCCACGTCTGCATGCACAAGCCACACTGAATATAGTCCCACACGGCAGCCACTGTGCAACTCATCACACACAACCGAAACACCATTGAAGTCCTGTCCATGTAGCCCCTACTGCCTGTCAACCACACACCCCACAACTACGCCTATGTAAGACAAACAACACTAGACGCAACAGAGCGGAACAACATAAATGCACACGAACACCACTGAACCCATCAAACTCACAGACACACCATGCACATACAACATACCATCCATCCCATCCGTCAGCCCCAGTCTCATGAAAGGCATGTCATCCGCACAGCTGCCACACATACAGCAGTCACGCTAAGATACATGCCCATGACCAACCATGTGCCAGAAGTCAATGAAGCGCACGACACACTGTGAGCAACAACACACAACATGGGCCACACCCCCCGAGCACTGCAGTGATGCACATGGCACAGGGCAGCACGCACACCAAGGAGATGGGACAACTGCAATACGTTGGCTGGCACACAACTATCACTCACTCATAACGATGCGTCCAATGCCATGTCCAGTAATCACAACAGACAGCAAATATGCAGGCCATGTCAAGCATGCACACACCTCAAACCATGCACTGTCATGCTGCCACAACACATGTCACGTTCGGCACCCATGGCTCACAGCATGTACCCCAAAAGCATATCCCCTCCCAAATGCGAATCTGGGGCATGGCCCCCATGTTGCCATATGCGTTCCTAAGCGTTCCATTTGAACCCCAAAAGCATATCCCCTCCCAAATGCGAATCTGGGGCATGGCCCCCATGTTGCCATATGCGTTCCTAAGCGTTCCATTTGAACCCCAAAAGCATATCCCCTCCCAAATGCGAATCTGGGGCATGGCCCCCATGTTGCCATATGCGTTCCTAAGCGTTCCATTTGAACCCCAAAAGCATATCCCCTCCCAAATGCGAATCTGGGGCATGGCCCCCATGTTGCCATATGCGTTCCTAAGCGTTCCATTTGAACCCCAAAAGCATATCCCCTCCCAAATGCGAATCTGGGGCATGGCCCCCATGTTGCCATATGCGTTCCTAAGCGTCCCATCTGAACACCAAAAGCAAAGTACAAACCAGACCCAGGATGGGCCAGGAGCCCGCATACACCAGAGTCACAATAAGTAGGGGCACAGCAACACACCCATCGGCATGGCCAATCCGTCCCATGCCACATGTGCACAGCACACAGTCCCATTGCCAAGCACACACAACTACAGATGCTACAGCCACACACACGCCTCCGGGAAACCCATGTACGAGATTGCACGAACTGTCAATGTCAGACGACAAATACATACTTCGCCAGGTGCAACACAATAACAAATCTCATTCTCTCCACAGGTGACGAACTGCTGGATGCTGGGGATGGAGCCAGCAGCCAGCACAGCCAGCCTACAAGCCCCCAACGAGGACACACGGATGTGGAGGATCTGTCCTCCTCTTCGGACACGGACCACCAAGCAGGCCCATCTGGTGTGGCAGGGCCCAGCCGCTCCCCAGGACCCCTCCTACCCACCAACCCATCATCCAGGGCTGCTGAACATTCCCAGCCCCCTGCTGCCACTGTCGTTGCGGCCACACCCACGGTCATTGTGGCCACTACCACTGCCGCAACCGCCACCATCGCCGCACCGACCACCACCGCCGCCACCACCGCCACGTCTTCGCTGGCACCAGCCCCAGCGCAGGTGGTGGCCCGGCCGACTGGATCCACCCTGGGAGCCACAGCGAGGACCGTGGTGAGCAATGTGGCTAGTGGGCAGGCCGGTGGCAGCAGGACTGGTAGGAGGAGCAGGGTCAGGGAAACGCCAGCCTCCCCTGGGAGCCATGCCCTGCCTCACATGGCCAGAGTCCTTGGGGCCTATGAAGAGGCCCAAGGACAATGGGTCCGGTCTGCTTCAGACACGCGTGAGGTTCTGGGGGTGCTGAGGTCCATGGACGCCCGTATGGGCCAAATCGTGGACCTCATGGGACAGCTGGTGGTGGCGGTGAGGTCACAGCCAGGGACAGCAGCTCCCCTCCGCCACCACCTGCCGGGGCGCAGGGTGGAGCAGCAGTGTCCAGTTCCCCTGCATCCACAGCCAGTGAGCACACCTCAACCACCAGCATGTCGCAAGCAGGCACCCCCTCGCAAACGTGGAAGGGGCCGTCCGAAGTGGAAACAGATCTCCCGGGAGGACTTCGCACGCTCCAAACGCAAGTGAGGCAGCCAGCCAGCCTTCCGCCAGCCTTCCTTGACCAGCCACTGCATTGACTTGGACTACGATCCCACTCCACACAGCCATCTGGATGGCATGTGTGTGTTGGACTATGGACATAGAACCAGTGGGTACACCCTGATCATCACGCAGCCATGACCGACAGCTCATTGTCACTGCACGCACCACTTTTGTCATCACCTTACACACAATCACATGTCACAGTTTGTAATAAATGCACCTTTTTCACTAACTGCTGTTTGTGCCCTGTGTTTTATTTGTACGTAACACAACGGCCACCTTGGGCGGTAAGGCACCTGATGCGTGGCATGGCAATGGAATCCGGAGGGCCTGTAGGGACCTAGGGGTGGGAGACAGAACAGGAGCACATTCAATGAGTGTGTCACACACCCATCACACAGTACATGTCAACAACTACAAGCAATGTACACACATCGCACAGAGCAATAGGGCACAATGCCACAGCCACCAACAGTGGCATACTACCCTGGCCATGGAGCGTTGACACACAGCACGCAGTGAACAAACGGCCACCCTGACACAGCACACACACACCTGCACAGATACAGCCACATCAGCCGTCGTACATGGACACTCACCGTCAAGTGAAGTAGCGGGCGATGAGCTGCTGCCGCACATTCCCAGCTTCCTCCTCTCCGCTGTCCTCCTCACTCGAGCTGTCCTGGTCTGCGGGCTGGGGCCCTGGTTGATCTCCGTCATCCACGATGAGGGGGATCTGCTTCCGAATGGCCAGATTGTGCAGCATGCAGCACGCCACCACTATCTGGCACACCTTCTGTGGGGAGTATGCCAGCGCACCCCCGGTGCGGTCCAGGCACCTGAACCTGGACTTGAGGAGGCCAAAGGTACGCTCGACCACACGTCTGGTCCTCCCATGTGCCTCATTGTAGCGATCGTCTGCTGGGGTGCGAGGATTCCTCAATGGACTGAGCAGCCATGCCCCATTCGGGTACGCAGAGTCACCTGGGTGTGAGGGACACAGAGAACCGTTGCAATTCCAACTGGACAGGGGACAGCATCGCACAACCAGCACGCTACACCACTCCACATACTCACCGACAATACAGGCACGATCCTGTTGCATATTGGACATCAGTCGTGGCAAGATGCTGTTGCGCATTATGTGTGCGTCATGGGCCGAGCCTGGGAACTTTGCACACACGTGGGTGATCACCATGTCCGCAAGGCACACCACTTGCACATTCAGGGAGTGCGTGTGCTTCCTGTTGCGGTACAGGTGCTCAGTGGCCTGTGGTGGAACAAGGCCGACATGTGTGCAGTCAATGGCTCCAACGACGTGTGGGATTCTGCCAAGGGCATAGAATGCACCCTTCACTGCCGCCAATTCACGAGCCCTGGGGTAGCGGATGTACCTGTTTCGGTACAGCATCATGGCTGCCAGTACATCCCTCAGCACCTTGCTGAACATGGGCTGGGACATCCCTCCTCCAATGCCCACTGTGTGCTGGAATGACCCAGTGGCGAAGAAATGCATGGCGGCCATCACCTTAGCCGTGGGGGTGACAGCAGTCGGATACACCCTGCGGGGACGGAGATGGGGTTCTAACATGGCACACAGTCGATGCAGGGTTGGCCTGTCCAGCCGAAACTTCCTAATCACCTCAGTATCGTCCATGTCCGCCAGCAATTGGTATGGGCGGTCAATGTTCGGTCTCCGCCTAGGGACAATGGCAGAGGACACATGTCAAAGCAACACGACACATAGCAATTTCGCATACACATCACTGACATGACTGAGCAAGCACATGAGCCACAGCCCAGCTGTCAAGCTGGGACGGCACGGCCACAATACACTTACACAGGTCTCCCAACAATGGCAATGGCTAGTGATACGAACCACTGCCATGTGCATGCACATGGGGATCTAGGCCCCAATGACTTGCGGGGCGTGCTGATGGGGACTGACTGCATATCCGTCAAGCGGCAACGCCACGGCAACATGAATGTCTGCTGAGCATGGCACTGCTTCCGAGGCTGGATGAGTATGGCACACGACTGACGACGATGTGGGCACAGGCTGAGCGGCCAAAACAAGTGGGACCTGTGGCACGAGGGGATATGAGACAGTAGTAGGTGTCAGCACTGCACCCTATGTACAGCACTGTACGGATCACACCTCCCGAAACATTGACAGGTGTCCACATTGACAGCCCCATGCCAAGACGGCTGTGTGCTTGCAGTCACACGTCACAGGTGAGAGGTTACATTGCACGTGCCAGGTGGCAGACGTACATAGTGGGAGCTGGCATGTGTGTGCATGTGTCTCCTGTTCATGATCCACCAGATGGGCGCTGACTCTGTACTGACCATTGGACACAGCATGTTCCGTGGAAGGCTTGTGTGTGTGGGATGGTGGCACTGGATGTGCCTCCGTTGGGTGGGGGGCCATGCACAGGGCGGGTACGTCGATGATTGCGCATTGTTGGTCACGGTGGGTGCACCAACTGAAGATGTGTTGCCCTGTGTTCAATTCCTCTGTCCGCATGATGATGGACTGTAGATGTGGGCAGACTACACATTGGTCGATGTGCTGTCTATATGCATGTGCCTTCACACCAGGCACAGCTGCCCCTGCACATGTGACCCCTGCTGGACTCGCTGCTGGGTCTGTGGAGCTGATGCACCTTCTGCGCGTGGGGCGGACAGCTCTCCTCACTTCCCTCATTGCGCATGTCATGACTTTGCCGCAGGTGACATGGATCATGGAGGGCCCACATGTACGCGTGGGTAGGCTACACATGATTGTACACTGGTCGCCACCCCCAGTCAGTGTTTCGAATGGGAAGGTTGTCGTGCTGGTGGTATGTTCGATGTGGCGGATGGGCGGGCCTAGGTGCGGGCTTACATTCCGGACATGGGGGGTAGTTGGATTGGCGACTAGTTGCAGTACACACGGGACACGTCTCTTCCTTTCCACATCTGGGTCATCCCTTGTACTTACTGACAGTGATACAGTCATCTTCGCCCCTGCCCTCATGTCCTCCCCTCGCTCCCCCAATATGCATGCTCACCTGCGAGGCTAGCGCCTGCACAGGCAGCCCCAAGCTCGCACCAGAGAGGGCAAGGAGTGTATGTGTGCGTCCAGTTGCACGAGTGGGCTGTCTCAGGGTATGATGTGTGGCGGGACGCCGTCCACCTGCGTGGTGCCCCAAATGGAGACCCGGCCTGCATGGACTATGCATCACAGTCTTCGCCTTCCGGATCCGCCACCTGCGACACCCAGTGGCTGTGGCTGCCCTTGCGGCCAGGCCACGTCCGTCTGCGGCTGATGGCCCACACATTCACTCTTTGGCCTCTCTGGGGAGGGCTCGGGGTGGTGGCGCACGCGCTTGCACTTAGTCGCAATGGCATGTGGCGTGGTTGGTATGATGGGCAATGGATGGGATGGTGCGAGCCACCTCCCGTGACGTCAGTGCTGCTCGTGCTGTGGTGCGTCCCCCTACACTTCCATTTGACTTGTGCCATGCTAGACGTTGAGGTTCTATTGCCTGCGTGATATGACCAGGAGGAGCGCGAGGAGACCTCTCACACACCATGCTCCACTGCCATCCCGTGCCCTGTATCGCCTGTGCGGATTGACTATGTTGGGGTTACACCTGGTCGACTGGGGCTGTGTGTGCCTTGTCAAGGGGCATGGCGGGCGCACAACAGGATCCAGCTTGTCCACAGAGGGTGGGCTGAGGTGCGCCTGGTACCGCTTTGTACGTGTGCCCGGCTGCTGTGCACACACGTGTTCACTCCCCCCGACAGGTGTCCTCTCACAATGCCCAGGGAAGCGGTGGTGTACTGTTCATGACCCCTCCCAACACGGCGTGCTCCAACTTGGCATGTGCGCATCTACCCGTCGCACCCACCCACCTGAGCACTGCGTCCATACGACTTCACACGACACATGTGTGTCTTCCACAGTAGTGCTACTCATTTGCGTTGACATCCAATACCAGTGGACTACATGGTCATGTCACGACTGCCGTGTACTTCACATACTCTCATCCTCTCTCATTCGTACTTGTGAAATGAGTCAGCGGAGACAGTTTTGGTTTCAAACATTATATTGAGTCTTCTGTCCTCTGTGATGCAGTATAGTGGACACTACTGGCAGCGGAATACATGTTGAGGATATACTGAGCATGATTGCAAATGGGATAGGGTGTGGGGTTACATGTGATTGGCTGTTGCATGTGGGATGTGGGCTTCAGAGTGACATCTGCTTGGCCAAGGCTGTGCTAATGTACATTTACGTATAGCTGCGGAGCTGCGGACTTTGACACAGACGGTATACATGTAGCCTACCAGACCGCTTGGCATCATGGGCACAGTCCATCTCAGTTCCATGTGACAGGTTTGCTGCGGTTGTTCCTCATGCACGCGTGCATGTGAGATGACATCAGGGCATGTGCTTGCGTGCATGCAGCGGCGTGCCACTTGTTGTTGCACTGTGGTGGTTACTGGACATGTCACAGTCACTGGGGTCGTGTTGTTGTTGTATGCACTTGTCGTCCATGCAAAGGTCCTGGTATGGGATTCCCGGGGCGGGGGTGGGAGGGGTGCAGCACCCACAGACTCCAGGCGACCTATTCATGTCCACTGAGCGGTGTGTGTGTCCATGTGCGCTGGATCCATGTCGTGTCCTGGTTGTTCGTGCAGTTCCGTCCATGTGGGTGCGATACACAGAGCCCATGCCACTGCCTCCCACGATGCATGCGGTGTTCCTGGATGTGATGGGGAACAGTGTGCATGTCCCGGTCATATCCGATGTCATGGCGATGTCGTTGATGGTGTGGTTACAGTTGCCGGTCGTTTGGTATGGCTGTTGTGGTGGTGACTGGCCAGTCCGTGCGGAAGCTAAGCATGGGTGCGGGGTTGGACATCATAGGTCACTCGGGGAACCTGCGTTGTGGTCCGACGAATTTACAGGTTGTCAGGTATGCGATGCCGTCCAGCAGGGCTTCCATGTCATTGGTGGTGTACATGTTTGCCAGCCAATGTAGCGGATGGTGGCTGTCAAGGTGTTGTTCGTAAGTTGTCCCTTGGAGGACCATGATGGGGCATGCTGGGTGACATTCGATGTAGCTGTTCTCGATGATCCGTCGTGTGGAGGCACAGTGGTCCCATTTCAGTGCGGGTGCGATGTTGGCCACACACGCCATGCCCCCATAGGCAGAGCAGGCCCTGTCGTGTGCGTCCAGAGGGAGGAGTAGTGGTAGCAGGTCCGCCTTCAGACATGCCGGGTTGGAGAGGCATATCTCGACGGGATGCTGGTAGGGACACCTCCGACAGTAGAAGACGGGCATGACGCAGCTGAACAATGTGATGCGGTAAGTCAGTCGGTAACTTACGTTCAGCAGGGACAGGAGATCGCATCCCAATGTATGGAACAGGTTGGTTTTGTACAGCTTGAGCTGTTCGGCGTAGTTGGGTAGGTGTGTTGCGGTTGCCATTTCGCAGCGGTTCGTTGAGGTGGCGTGCTCCGACTGTGTGTGCAGTCTGCAATGTGCACGCTCCGAGGTTGCTGTGAGCTCTGTGTAGTCGTAGGGAGACAGGACTTGTGTTCTGTTGGCTTGTTTGGAGGACACGGGCCCTCTTCCCACATGCTTCTCAGACAGTTCAAGGTCAGTGATGTGTGACTCCTTCCAATTAACTTGCATGTGGCCGACATGGGGGAGTGTTTTCTTCTTTCTTCCCCGTCCGTTGTGTGCTTCTGTGATATGCGCTATCTGCCCTGTGGTCGGTCTCCTCGGCATGCCTGTGTTGGTCTATTCTTGGACAATGGCTGTATTCACCGGCTTCTGTCGTAGGGCTGTGGTTTCGGAGTTGGAATGGAAGGTCATTCAGTGCTGTCTGCTCTCCCTTGTGTGGGCGGCAGGCTGCCTTTCCGCTCTGCGTTGGGCCTTGTGTGTGAATGTTATTCTTGGGCCACCTGTTGTCGGTCCCCGGGCTCTTTGGTGTTCCGTTTTATATGTCTTGTTCATATGTGCAGGGTGGTATGGGTGTTTCTGTGTGGTACTGGCGTTCCTCTTCCCGAAGGGGCCCTGCTTCTCCTAGTTGGTGTTGCCGCCGCTGTGTGCTACGCCATGTTTGTTACACTGGGGTGTGTCCTGCTGTTGCGTGTCTTCACTGACATGTGTGCGTCGGTTGTGTGGCGTTGGGTGTTGTCCGTGAATTGGGCGTTGGGGACATGTCTGTGGCAGGCCTGTCACGTGTCATGTGCGTTCGGGGTGGGGCTGATGTGTGTGCTGCTTGGTTGTGTCCCTGTGTCTGTGTGCGACGCATGCATGGCGCTGCGGTTGGCCTCTGCGTTGTGCGCATGTGTGGCGGCGTCATCGGCGCTTTGGGGCCGTGACGGGGTGGTTGGTTCCTAGTCCCAGGTGGTGTGTACACATGTGTTCTGCAATGTTACGATTTGGCCTGTGTGTCATATGTGGATGCGATGGTGGATGTGTAGTGTACACGCGCTGGTGGGGGTTGTCCGCTTTTTCCGCCCTTGCACTGTGTGCGCTGTTTGCGTGCACTTGTTCTGTGTGTGCCTACCTGCGTCTCCGCGGTACGTTGCGTCCTTGGTGGTGCATCAGCAGAAGCATGGGGAGAGCCTGCAGTGCTGGATTCATGCTCGGGAGCCGCTTCTTCGTTGTCCGTGCTCGGCATCCGTGTTACCGCTTCGGTTTGTCGTACGGTATCTCTTGGCCATGGGAGCCGTTTGTTTGCGGCATCGTAATTTATGCGCCGGGCGGGACGTGTTTCGTCCGGACGGTGTGTGTCAGTTGAGCTGCGCCGCTACGTGTACGGGCGCACTTTGATGGCGGACGGTGTTGCTGGCTTGCCGGCGGTGTTTGGCCTACTTTTCGCATCGTAATTGGACGGGTGTGTGGACTGCTGCGTGCCGGCGGTAACTGGTGCTTTTTGCATCCGCCAGCACGGCGGTGGTGCTTCCGCCCGCCATCGTAATGTGCCCCTTAAATATTTAAAATAATGAATAGTTAAAAAAAATGTTATATCTATTTAAAAAATATAATTTGTTTGTAGAGTATAATTTTAATACAAGTAGTAATAAAAATAATGGTTTATTATTAATACTTAAATATTAAAATTGAAAATTATGTAATTGAATATTTAAAATTTAATAGTTCTTATAATCGAAATATGTTAATATATATAAATATGTAATATTTTTCTAAAATTTAAAAAAATCTATATTTATTAATTTATTTTATAAAATAAAATTTATAATTTTGTATTATGTATAGTATAACAATAAAATATTATTTATATGTGAGTTATAATATTTAGGAATAAATATTATTGTTTGAAAGAATATTTTAAAAATAAATATTTCAATTTAATATGTTGACAAATATGTTTATTAATTAAAATATATAGTTTAAATAATTATTATAGGAAATATTAAATAAATTATTTTTTATGTAGAGTATAGTTAGTGATATTATATTAATTGTATTGGGAAAAGTAAATTAGATATGTTTAGTGTCTGGCACCTCCTATGACTTTTTAGTACTAGGAGTGGCAATAGTAAATTAATTAAGTTTAGTGTCCAGCACCTACCCTGAATTAATGCTAACTGGAGTGGAAATAGTAAATTAATTAAGTGTATGTCCAGCACCTACCCTGACCTAATGCTAACTGGAGTGGGAATAGTAAATTAATTAAGTTAAGTGTCCAGCACCTACCCTGACTTAATGCTAACTGGAGTGGGAATAGCAAATTAATTAAATTTAGTGTCGAGCATCTACCCTGAATTAATGTTAACTGGAGTGGGAATAGTAAATTAATTAAGTTTAGTGTCCAGCACCTACCCTGACTTATTGCTAACTGCAATGGGAATAGTAAATTAATTAAGTTTGGGGTCCAGCACCTACCCTGACTTATGGGGTCATTAGGACGGTGGACGGACTTCAGTCCGTCCACCATCCTGTGGTAAACCGGGACCGTCCGCAATACATGCGGCAGTCCCACATACCGAATCAGGATGCGACCGCCACCATGGCGGTCGCATTTTGGTTTTTACCATTGCGGCGGATGCTGCTCACAGCAGCACCCGCCGCGAAGCGAAAAACCATGTTGTGCATTTCACTACACTACGTGGCAGGCACCACATGGTGCCTGCCAAGTAGTGCTGTGAAATGTAGGGGGGTACCATGGGTACCCCCCAAGTGCACCCTCACCTCCCCCCAACACATGGGGGCCCACAACGGGCCCCCCTAAGTAATCCCCACATGCCTTTCCTTGGCAGCATTGCCGCCATGGAAAGGCCTGAAATTTCCCTCAACATAATTTGGTGGACGGTGCCTGCTAGGCACCGCCACCATTTTATGGTCCCTGGACCGTCCGCCAGGCAATCTGAATGATTGCTTCTGGTGGACAAGTGGCGGACGGTCTTTCAGTCTGCCGCGGTCAGGACACGATTCCCCAGTCATCCTAATTTGGCCGAGGGAAACTCGCGGACGGAAGGACCGCCACCGCATGGCTGGCGGTGTCGGTACTCCCACCATCCTAATCGACCCCATAATGTTTAGTGTCCAGCACCTACCCTGACTTAATGCTAACTGGAGTGGGAATAGTAAATTAACTAAGTTTAGTGTCCAGCACCTACCCTGACTTAATGCTAACTGGAGTGGGAATAGTAAATTAATTAAGTTTAGTGTCCAGCACCTATCCTGACTTAATGCTAACTGGAGTGGGACTAGTAAATTTATTAAGTTTAGTGTCCAGCACCTACCCTGATTTAATGCTAACTGGAGTGGGAATAGTAAATTAATTAAGTTTAGTGTCCAGCACCTACCCTGACTTAATGCTAACTGGAGTGGGAATAGTAAAATAATTAAGGGAGTCATTACGATGGCGGTCGGAAAACCTCCCCGACCGCCATGGTAGCGGGAAAAGACCGCCCGCATGGACCGCGGCATCACCGCCGGTCGAATTACGATGACCCGCGGTCGAAATCCGACCGCGGCGGTCGGATCACAGGCCTTAACATTGCGGCGGTTGCTGCTACCCGCAGCACCGCCGCGATGTCCAAATGGGCATGTCCAGCATTTCCCTGCACTACATGCCTGCCATCTGGTACAGGGGAATGTCGGAGGGCCATGGGTACCCCCCCAGTGCACCCTGACCCCCAAAACATCGGGGGCCCACCACGGGCCCCAGGAAGACAATCTCCGCATGCCTTTCCATGGCGGTCTGACCGCTGAGGAAAGGCTGGCTACCGCCGGCATCATAATCGTGCCGGCGGAGCCTGCTCTGCACCGCCCCCGTTATCCCGGACCTTTTCCACCCGCCAGGCAGGAGTGCGGAAGGCGTCCGGCAGAAATGCGGTGGTTGGAATTTCCCACCGCCGCGGTCACCACCGCCATCCTAATCGGACCGGCGGTTTTCTGGCTTGCGGTGCGGGCGGATCTCCACCGCCGGTCCGGCGGGCACCGCCGCCGGCCGGGCGGTCGGCATCCGACCGCCATCGTAATAGGCCCCTATGTTTAGTGTCCAGCACCTACCCTGAATTAATGCTAACTGGAGTGGGAATAGTAAATTAATTAAGTTTAGTGTCCAGCACCTACCCTGAATTAATGCTAACTGGAGTGGGAATAGTAAATTAATTAAGTTTGGTGTCCAGCATCTACCCTGACTTAATGCTAACTGGAGTGGGAATAGTAATTTATATATATGTATTAATTTGTCAACTTAAAAATGTAATATATTTCGTAGTAGTAATGTCTTTTAATTATAACATAGTTATAAATGATAATAGATAACAATATATATATAGTTAATTCAAACATATTATTTAATACAGTATATTTAATAAAACATTATATTTTTACATTAAATACAACATTAATGAAATGATACACAAAAAGTAGGCATTTTATTGATGTTTATTTATTGTAAATGATTTTGTAATCAACAAAAAAAAATATTTTATTAAGTGCTTATAATATAAATCAAGACATATAGAGAAAAAATAACATTATTTATTTGACAGACAAAATATTTTGTACATATGTATATTTTTACACGTAATAATTATGAAAAGAAATGTTTTTAACATTGGTACATTTTTTAATACAGTTATGTAAACTTTGTACAATGAAATAATGTAGTTTTACATTGGTTTAGAAACATTTCAGTAAAAAACATATTTATTAATAACAGTTTTTCACTTTAGTCTTGTATTCTGACCATTTGTTATTTGGTTACATATACTGTTAATTTTTTCTGCTATAACTGTTTTCACAATTTTTTAATATATTTAAATTTTTATACTTTGTAACATTTTTTAAACAAATAATAATACATTTAAATTAATATTATTAATATATAAAATATTAATATTAATTTTTACATGGTTTAATTTTTATACATTTTTTTATAAGGTTGACAGTTTTTAAACATTTAATAAATGTATTACATGTTTGTAATCAACGTTGTATATAACTTGTACATATTTGGAATTATAATAATACTTATTATATGATTAATAATATTTATTATTTTAATTTTACAATGCTGGAAAAATGTTAAATAAATTTAAACATATAAGTTATAAATTGTAGTATTTTAATTAAAGATTTTACAAATTTATTTACAATGTAATAAAATGTTTTTAAACAAAATACATTTATTTTTCATGTTTAAAGCTACCATATTTGTTTGCAGCTTGTATTTTGTAACCGCTCAAGTTTGTTTTGGGTTATTCCGGAGGGGTCAAGCTCGCGGTTGGGAGCTGCGTCGCATCGAGGAAGGTAAGATTCATTTTCATTATTTTAACTATACTTTTAATTCAATTTGAAGGTAGTTAGGTTGTACTTAGTGTGTGTAGTGTTAGGTTTTTGGAGTTGCGGTGTTTTTTATGTGTAAGTTAGCTTTTAGCGATTTATGTACCGTTTTTCTTTTTAGGCCAAGTTTAGAAAACTTAAAATACGTTAGGATATGTGTGAATATTGTATGTATAATGTTTGTAATACTATTATAATGCTTATTATGTGTATATTTGTGTGGGTGGGAATGTTTGTGTTTTTTTACAGGTTTTGGTCGTGAGAAGTGGCGGTTACGAGAAGATTGCGTTTTTTTTCATTAAGGAAGTGTATTTTAGTTTAAGTAACTAATAATTATTTAACACTTTTTTTATTTTTCGGGTTTTTATGGAGCACTTCTTTTTTTAAAACACTTGTTCGGGTTTTTTATGGTTTATCATTTTTGGATTTACGGACGGAGGATTACTTTTTCAATAGTTGGATTTTTGCATTTTTGGGGGGGTATTTTTCGTTCAATTGGGATTATGAGATACCTGGATTGTTTTACAGGAGTTGGGATTTTCTTTCTACAGCTACGGAAACAGTAAGGGGGTCATTAGCATGGCGGGCGGACTTTGTCCGCCCGCCATACCCCCGGGAAATGGGACCGCCCGCAATGCATGCGGCGGTCCCGCACATGCCATTAGGATGCGCCTGCCACACTGGCGGGCGCATCCCGCATTCCTGACATTGCGGCGGGCGGTGCTGTAATCACCGCCCGCCGCAATGCCAAAAATGCAAGTTGTGCTTTTCAATGCACAACGTGACAGGCACCGCACGGTGCCTGCCACGTTGTACATTGAAAGGCAGGGGGGTACCATAGGTACCCCCATGTGCACCCCCCACCACCCCAACACTCCGGGGGCCTGCAACGGGCCCCCAATAGCAATTACAGTATGCCTTTCCATGGCGGCAACGCCACCATGGAAAGGCACACCTCCGCCAGCATCATAATATGGATGGCGGTGTCTTGCAGACACCGCCACCATATAATGCCCCTTTTCCGCCAGTCGACGAGTCGACCGGCAGAAAAGCGGCAGACGGTCTTTCCGTCCGCCGGGGACCCCCCACCATAGTAATATGGCGGGGGGAAAATGTGTGGCGGGCGGAGGGAAATAGCGGGCAGATCGCCACCGCCATACGGGCGGTGGCAATCCGCCCGTTATCATAATGGGCCCCTAAGTTATTTAAATTATTTATTGTGGGTGGGAAATGCTAACAGAGTTAGTGTTATTGTTGTTTATATTTTCATATATTTAATTAATATATCTATATATATATTTATTTATTTAATAAACATATATTAGACTAATTATTTTTGTGAAAATATAATAATTATATGTATGCAATTGAATTATTTTTACAGTAAAGTATTACATATTTTAAACTGCATTTATAATTTATAGTAGGCTTTTGGCAATTATTTGTAAGTATTCTAGGCCTCTTGTTGTTGGATATAGTCTGACTTGATGTTGTAAGTATTCAAACATTTGTTTAGTTTGTTTGGATAGTTTAGGTCTGATTTGTGTTACAGATTGCTCCATTCTTAGCTGTTGGTAGCTCTGTTCTTTTTGGAGGGAGAGTAGGAGTTTGTGTAGAGTAGGTGGGCCTCACCCTGTTGTTGCTTGGAAGGCATTATGCCAACCTTCAACAGCATTGTTTGTTTTTGTCTCTTGGTTTAGTGTGCTAAGGTATACATTCCACCATGGAATTTGGTATTTTGGTTGCCTTCTATGCCCTGATCTATGGAGTTTTCCCACCCAGGTATCTTCAAAATAGTCTAGGAGGGGACTTAATGTTTGTTCATGTTGCTGGTAGCAAGGACTTTCTATTAATAAGTTGTAATGTTTGGCCACGTCAGTAACTGGGACGTAGGCCAGTGCTATAAGTTTTTTTATTTGATATGCGAATGAACTGTTTGTCGCATATTCAACACTTAGGTGCTCATTACGATGACGGACGGAAAAGCCCTCCGACCGCCATGGAATCGGGAAAAATCCCCCCGCATGACCCGCGGCATCTCCGTCGGACAAATTACGATGCAATGTACGCAAAATTAGACCGCGGCGGACGGATGCCCCAAAAGACCGTCCACCACGGACGGAAAATCTGCAAATTCGACCGCGGTGGATGGGGAAAGCTGTTCAAAGGCCCGAAAAGGCCGCTCCTGCTGCGGCAGGACCGCACATCAAATGACGATGAGAATGCGGAGCAGGCGGACCGAGCACTGCGTCCAACCACCGTGCACGCACATAGGCCAAATGAATGGTGGACGGAACCAACTTCACAACAACGCCCGAAGTGTGCCTGTACCCCCTGCCGCCCACAATCACAACACACACGCCACAATGATACACCCCAACTTGCATCTGGGAAGGAAAGCCATGCGCAGCATGGGAGAGACATCTGGAGGCCATCACCCATGTGGACACACCCACAGATCACAGAATAAAACCAACCCCATCCTGGCCCAGCATCCTTTGCACACCACAAGCCGAGACAGAGAGACAGGACACCATTGACTCACACTGCACAACATCACACACACCTATCTCCACACAACACCACATACACCCACACACCTCACACATATCTCCAACATCACCTTGCACCCTGCACCCCTCATCCATCTGCACCATGCCCCACAAGAAAATGCCCAACTTCAACGACTCAGAGTCTAAAGTGATGGTAGATGAGACAATCAGGGCAGAACCACATTTGTACGGGCACCTGGTCCAACACACCCCAAGTGCGCGCAAGAACCAGATGTGGGCAAGGATCCACAGCAAAGTCAATGCCGTAGGGACCACCCTACGCACTGTGCGTGACATCAGGAAGCGGTGGAGCGACCTCAAGGGCCGGGACAAGCATCCGGCCCAGAGGAACCATGCGGCGACTCAGAGTGCTGGTGGCGGCCCTCCCATTCCACCACTAACCGTAACCGAATGGGAGGAGAAGGTGCCTGCCAAAATGCAGCCAGAGAGTCCCACATGAATCGAGGGGGGACTGGAGGCCGGAAAGTACCAACAAACTGACCACATCACACTACAATTCACCGTTGTGCACAACAAGTGAGCTCCAATCGCCCGCCCACATCAAACTCATGTGGACTGCATGCTTACAATATGAATGAGTCACAAGGACAGCATTTCTTCAATAAGTTCAACCTCACAGGTAGGTGGTCAGTTCATGCACCCTGGCCACCCTCCCAAACAGCATGGCTCACCCTCCCCACCCCACAGCCATGTGGCAGCTAACACCGTTGACAGTGCCTCCCAACAGGTAGCAAGCCATCTCACTGGGGAGGGGGATGTCGAACCCTGACAGCAACACCACAACTCCCACAAGTCCCTCTGTCTCCCCGCACAAAGAGCATGGAGCCAAATGACCCCCACATCCCGCACTTCGTAGCCAACTCCGGAAACCCACATAACATTCTAGGCCGTGCACATACAGAGAAATCCATCCAGAGGCCACATGATTCACAGTGTCATTGATAAAGGAACATGCAACCGAAAAGCAGAATACAAGAACACGACCACAAAAAGCCAATGTGCAAGTCCCATTGCCTCAAAGCAGAAAAACCCTGGTCAACACAACACATGCATGGATACTCTGGGGTCGATTCCTATCTCGGCCGGAAGCGCACCTAATACTATTCGTCCGGAAAAAATACAAGCCGAACGCGTGTTTCCCGACTGATTCGAACAGTTGTCCGAACGAGCAAGTACGATGCGCATTACTGCTCAGATTCCGAGCGAGCCGTACGTACCCATTCTATCTCCTGTTCCCCGCCCTAGCCGGATCCGTAAACGCCGATTTGAGTCGCACGGAAGTAAATACACAGCACCTTCCGGCCGGACTAGTACGATGCGCACTCCGTATGCGCCGAACTGGTCGCTACGTCCGGCACGTCAGAGCATCCGGGAGAGCTGCACATAAGCTCCGATTCGCGCCACAAGACGATCCACGGCTACGAGACGAACAAGCCAGCTACGAGTACGATTCGAAGCCACGAGAAATCCGAACGAGACGACCCAACCATGAATCCCATCGCGCAGGTCCTACCAATACTGTACATCTATTACCGGAACCGGTACGGACGCGTACGGTGCAGACGGTAAGTCAGACACCCACTACACAAACAAACGACACGTACCCGACATATGTCACACACATAGGGATGCAGAAATGACGTACACTAGCAACAGCCGAACCATAGGGGCGGGATGGCTATCACCAATGCCATACACACCCATAGGGGCCTGATGGCTACCACTACCACCACCCCTACTCATGGGAGGCTGGATGCCTGTCACTACTACCATCCCTACTCATGGGGGGCTAGATGCCTGTCACTACTACCATCCCCACTCATAGGGGGATGGATGCCTGTCACTACTACCATCCCCACTCATAGGGGGATGGATGCCTACCACTACCACCACCCCTACTCATGGGGGGCTGGATGCCTGTCACTACTACCATCCCCACTCATAGGGGGATGGATGCCTACCACTACCACCACCCCTATTCATGGGGGGCTGGATGCCTACCACTAATACCATCCCCACTCATAGGACGGGTAATGCATGACACAACCAGCATACTCCAACATAATGAATGTCAGCAAAAGACATCCCCCCAACATCATGACAAGAGTGTGTAGTCTGTGTCAAATGCCTACAACACTGAACATGACATTGAACATACAATGTGACCCCCTATCACATGTGTCACACAAAAATGTGTGTGGCCTTCACAATGCAAGCAGACCATGACCACTGTGGGAATGGGGTCTAAACCCCCATCATCACAGTGACCAAAAGGTAAGTGTGGGGTCCATAGCTGAAGCACAGTTTTGAACATTGTGGCAATGGGGTCTAAACCCCCATCATCACAGTGACCAAAAGGTATGTGTGGGGTCCATAGCTGAAGCACATTTTGAACATTGTGGCAATGGGATCTAAATCCCCATCATCACAGTGACCAAAAGGTAAGTGTTGTCATGGAAAAAGCTGCAACTGCCAAACAGCATGGATGATTCCTGGTCACACAACAACAAACACATCAGTGGCAAAGTAGTGGTTGTGTCGAATAGCAACATAGATTGGGTGAGGCAAACAGTGAAGTGCAAATAAAACATACCTTTGGCCATGTGCAGACAAACATCACCCATGGGGGCTAACATTGTCTCCATTTATCAATTACACAATGCCAGAAGTGACCATCATAATGCAGACCCACATATCTGCACTAATGGACACACAAATGTAGATATCCTGTGGAGACTGTAGATGTGAGGTGAACAAATACCATACCATGGCAGCAATGGGACATACAAACCATGATTATTGTGCTGACTGATGACCTAGGAGTCCCAGGGACAGCAGGGGAAATCCTCCAAACAACATACAGGCAATGGCACACTAAAGATATGCCAATGCAGTGGTGCAGATGCACAAACACAAACAGGCAGCCTCACACTGCATATCAAACACAACAGGTGATGGGGGGGTGTGCCAGTGTCCCCAGGCAACCACACAACACATGAGGAGGCCTGAATTCCAATTACACAGATGTGTATACAGTGCCATACAAAAGTAACTCATGGATCGGATTCCCCTATGTGGGCAATCAGGCATCATTAGATGAGAGGGAGCCCAAATTACACATGTCACACAAGCTTGTAGGAACAGCAACTAACACAGCAAGAGACAGACCCACCACAGCACTACCCCCAGGGACCCACATTGTGGTGACACTAGCCTGCATGATAATCCCACTGTGATGACAAAGGTAGATGTCGTTCACACTGTGAACCACAGCCATGTGTCCTGAGCAACAAACTACCATCACACCTACACAAGCACAAATCAATCAGCACGGCCTGTCAGCCAAGGCCAATATGGAGGTAGGGGTCTAGCCGTGCAACAACTCACATTTGCACACACTCAACACCACACACCTTGATCTCCACCAATGTGCAGCAGTGAAGCTCACATGGACTGGTGACATTGTACATGCACCCATGACAATCCCAGGGGTGGTGGTGGGAACTAAGGTGCAGAAACCCATCACACATGGCCAGTCAACAAGACTCGTGAATGTCTGACACACTGCACAGTACGCGGTACATGGGCATGACGTGAAATCCACCCCAATCAATGGGATCCCGGCCACAGTCACACACCAATGAAGAAGCCAAGGTGACCCACAAAGAACACATGTAGACAACTTCCAACATTGCAGCTCTGACCCTGAGGAGTGAGAGCAGTCACACACACAACTTGTCACAATCACTGAAAGCTACCACAAACTGTAAATTACATGACTTGTGTAACCAACAAGTGCCAAGGGGAATCCTGACTGTATCCCATCTGCGTTTGCCCACATCCCCAGCCCTGACAACAAAGACAACTAGGGATGACAACCTGATGAACATTAGTTTGCCATGCACCCACATCCCGGAGAAACAAGGTCCAAGATGCTGGGTGAACACAGGACAACTCAGCAAGCATCACAAACAGGAACATCCGTAGGGACACAGCCTGTGTAGGAAAAGGGAAGGGAACACACACAGACATGCTTACACAACACACAACACGGGCCCAGGCAATGTCACGGGATTACACACTGCCATGAGGGCACTCCACTCCTGTGGAAGGTCCGCTGTGCCAAACCTTGTCTGTGCACGACTCAAACATGTCAGCAGAACACTCGGTCAGTGAGTCAACAATTACAACACACTGAAGGCTCTGCTAACATCAGCCTGGGTACGGGAGTGTCACTTCAGTCATCTGCATATACCCAAAACACATGTCAAGCAAGTTGCACTGTATACACAGATGAGTCCTTCAACAATGATGTGCTAAACTGCATGTCCAGTGGAGATGGGCACACAGTCAGGGAAATAGAAACATTGAACAGTGGTAAGCCCACCAGATGTGCATCAGTGTAAGCCACAGATGTTAATTTACAAATGCAAAACGTACATCCCTGTGTCAAATGCTGAACATTACACCCTCAGACTGCAGCAAAGGATGCTATGGATCCAGACTAGATTAGGACACATATCCCATGGACCACATGGAGTCCATCACAGCAACACTTCATTTTCCTGATCTGAACACTATTACAACAGCAAATGCATGATGATACTCATCTACATCATGTACATCAAAAGAAAAACCACTAGTAAACAAAAAGAGGCTTTATTCACCAAATGTGAAAGAAAAATTTGAAGTCCAAAAGAAACTAAGGCCAATGGCCAGTCCACATACACAGTCCGAACAGGGTGATATGTGACAACTTGTCACCCATTGCTTGCCTGCACTGGTACGGACAGGGGACATCCCCCTCGGAGGGGCATACAAGGGGCAGGCCAGGCACCGCAGGGACAGGATCAGGGGATGCCAGAAGGAGGCAGTGAAGGGGTGGTGGGTGCAGGAGTGTCACCGGCAACTGCAGTGGAGGTGTCTGACTCAGTGGGGACCGGCACCACTGTAGGGCACAAGTAAGATGGTGTGGGTGATGGCACCACTGCAGTGGGCCGGTCAGATGGAGTGGACTGGGTCCCCACTGCAGTGCCCAAGTCAGACGGGGTGGTTGTGGACTTCACTGCAGTGCATAACTCCAAGGGAGTGGAAGGGGGGACAGATGAGGTGGGCAGGACAGAGGGGGGGACCCGGTGTCCACACCAGTGGCACAAACAGGCCGAGCGTCTGGGTTGGGGGTGGAAGAGCAAGTGGTAGGGGGAGGGCCTAAGCAGTTTGGGGATGCGGTATCGGTGTGTGTGGGGGAACCTGGGGTAGGGTGTGGTGGGGGAACCTGTGGAGTGGTGGCCTGGGGATGGAGGAGAGAGACTGCGTGGTGGAGCTGCGTGGTGGTGGTGGTGGTGGTGGTGGGGTCTTGCCCTTCCTGGTCCGGGGGGACTTCCTAATGGGGTCCTCAGTCTGCCTGTGCCTGGGGGAGGGTGTCCGGGTGTGAGGGGCACTCCCCTCTGTGTTTGGTGGTCGCCTCTTCCGCCTGTACGTTGGCTCAGATGGATCTGTGGGGAAGAGGCCAAGCTCACAGAGGAAGAGCTTCTGGGAGGGGGGGTTGCAGGTGAGGCAAGGGAAGGGGTTTTGGAGGGAGAGGTATCTGAGGACTGCGCAGTGCTTGTGGATGTGTGGATGTGTGTCTGGGCCCCATCCCCTGTGAGTGAGGTATCAGTCCCCTGACTGTGCGTGCGTGTGCGTCTGGATTTTGGCGTCTGTGTCTGTGTGCTGCTTGTGTCTGTGCTGGTGCGTGCCTGTGCCGGTGTGTGTGTGCTTGGGAAAGGTAGGGTGCTGGGGATTGTGGATGGATGCAAAAGAAACAATTGATGGACGGAATGCTGGACAATGCAAACATTCACCCCCAGTCACAAGGATCTGGGTTAAATCCATCATTCTTTTGCTCACCACACCACCCCAGTTTGGACCCAGCCATATGCAAATCAGTCTTGACCCTGGTCCTTGTGGGAACAGTCCAGCCCGAACTGCCAAGCCAGGTCCTCCCTGGACCGGAAACAAGCATCCTGGGACCGGTTTCAGGGCATCACCCTTCTTCAGCCAGGCTAGCTTGAATCCAGTGGTGTAGTGAGCACGGGACCCACGTCTGGGCATACCCTTCCCACTTAGGGCGACAAATGCAAAAGAAACAATTGATGGACGGAATGCTGGACAATGCAAACATTCACCCCCAGTCACAAGGATCTGGGTTAAATCCATCATTCTTTTGCTCACCACACCACCCCAGTTTGGACCCAGCCATATGCAAATCAGTCTTGACCCTGGTCCTTGTGGGAACAGTCCAGCCCGAACTGCCAAGCCAGGTCCTCCCTGGACCGGAAACAAGCATCCTGGGACCGGTTTCAGGGCATCACCCTTCTTCAGCCAGGCTAGCTTGAATCCAGTGGTGTAGTGAGCACGGGACCCACGTCTGGGCATACCCTTCCCACTTAGGGCGACAAATGCAAAAGAAACAATTGATGGACGGAATGCTGGACAATGCAAACATTCACCCCCAGTCACAAGGATCTGGGTTAAATCCATCATTCTTTTGCTCACCACACCACCCCAGTTTGGACCCAGCCATATGCAAATCAGTCTTGACCCTGGTCCTTGTGGGAACAGTCCAGCCCGAACTGCCAAGCCAGGTCCTCCCTGGACCGGAAACAAGGGATTGTGGATGGGGCAGAGGTAGGAGGGGTGAGGGACTGTTGCAGGAGGGACACTGCTGCCGTCAGTGAGGAGGCCATGGACTGATTGGTCCGATGTAGGGCAGACATGCCAGATGACATGCCCTCCATGAATGACACCAGTTGTGTCAACAGACCCGTGTGTGCATGGAGGACACTCAGCATTGATGTCTGCCCTACATGGATCTGTTTCAGCAAGTCCACAGACTCCACACTCAGGGCAGCAGGGGAGACAGAGGCAGGGGGTGCAGTGCCTGGCATGAAGGAGACACGCTCCCCTACACGGGAGCCTCCACGGACATGTGGGATGGGAGCAGATGGGAGGGTGGAGATGGTGGTGGTGGCGGGGACAGACTTGCTCAATTTTGTCCGTGGTCTGCTGACACCCGCCTCCACAAGGGAGTCCTCACTGGAAGTGCTGTGTTCCTCAGCTGAGGTGGTCGTAGCTGAGGTCTCCTCAGTGTGGCTCCCCTCACCCTCCGTGCCACTGGGTCCCTCGCGCTCCTCTGCAGTGGACCCAGTCTGGCTCTGCCGCTCTTCTTGGTCCATGGAGCTGTCTCCTCCTGTGGCCGTGGATGTATCTGCAAACAATCAGGATAAACAGAGCAACATTAGTCACCTGTACTGACCACACACACCACAGTAAGTACAGCACATCACAGAGCAAGCCCTGCCATCATTCGCTAGACATTGCAATAAGTGCTGACACTGATTTGAAGAAGCCCATTGTCTGCCTGACAGTCATTCATGCCACTCATATCCTACCTGTCCATGCACCCATCTGTCTGGTGCCTGTTGTATGCGACTAATCATATGTGCACACATGCACCACATACACAGTTGTTGGACATCCAAGAGAACATATGGAAATGTGTCACTCCAAACACATGCCAGCTCCTGCCACTGACTCAGTACATGTGTCAGGAAAAGTGATGGGGAGAGTCTCTGTCGCTATGCGGGTTTTGGTTCCATCACCAGACACAATGAGGTCCTAATGTCCTGATAGACAATGCAACAATGGTGTGCATGCAGGACATATCTCACTACTGCTGGATCACCCTTAGCAAGTTGAATGTCATGGCACAGGCCTGTCTGGCAAGTCAGTCATAACTGTCTCCTGTCACAGGGGCAGTGCATACACACAACACCAGTCTGCACTGTGTCACAATCATGGAAGTTTTGGGAATGCAAGCCCTGTAGCTGACAGGTGCACATGTGCACCCCTGGCCACCCACATCATGAGGACTAAGATGATCCCACGTCATTCAAATGAGACATTTGAGTGACTGCAAACACAAATCCATACACGAGCACTTCACCGTCTGATGAGAATGAACCAAAGCTGCCTGCACCTCGTTGTTTCATACACCATTGTGCACAGTCAAGGGATCAGAGACCTATGCATTAACCAATGTGCAGATCATATAGTCACAACTCAGATGGCTGGCCATCCCAAATTGTTAAACACTCCAGGAGTCCAAAAAGCAAGGCCACACCACGGTTACACAGAGGCAGACACCTGAGTGCACTCTTCACAATGCCCAATATGTATGCTAACACACGGGAGTGGGAGAACAGAGTGCCTTCGATGTCCGGAGTAGGCATTACAGTCCTGGTCCATGTGCAACATGGTATTACCCTAAACACTAGGCAGGTGGCTATGCTTGTGTCACACACATGATGTACATACTCCTGATGCTCTTACCTTGGTCTCTGCTGCAGCATGGGGGTGTGGCACATACCCCAGACATGTGGTGAGTCAGAGCAGCAATTGGAACACATATTAACGCCATACCCAGAGTACATGTCAGATCACAGGCATTGTGTGAGCAATTGTACCACCCATGCAGCCCACTACAAAGTTCCTGTAACTGATGCTGTCCCCAACTTGAACCACAGGTAACTGCAAGTACACGGGCCCGATTCACAGAACTAACTTAAGACAAAATCCTAAACTTACTACCATTTTGGTATTCACAGAAAGCACTTACTCATTTTGGTATTCACAGAAGGCACTTACTCATTTCGGTATTCACCGAAGTTAGGAGTCCCAACTTTAGGACTCCTAAATGCCTTCTGTGAATACCGAAAGTCTTATTTTATTTTTTATTTTTTTAATTTTTCAAAAAACCTTTATTGAGGTACCAAAATTCAGACACAACACATCGTGCTACATGGCAACTCAAACGAACACAATATAGCCCAAGTCAAGCATTAGAGGACAATTCGACTGCACCTTGCAAAGAACATGAATATGTTAAGACTTAAATCACAACGTTTGGACACAGAGGACACTCGCCTCGTGAGGTCAGCAGCCTTCAGTTATAACAGCAATGGTAAGCCACATGATATGGGGCGGCCAAGGAGGAGGAGGGGAGCAGTCACCGGCCAACACCGGCGACCGCCGCGGGCACAGGGCCGGCGGGGAGCGCGGGAGAGGCAGCGCCGCTGGGGGGGTACGTGAGTGGAGATAAGTGATCAGAGGGCCCCAAATATCCACTGGACGGGACCTAGCAGGCAGTAAGTCCTAAAACTCCGATAACAGAGTTTGACACCGAGAGGCGTCCTCCAGCCAACTCTCAGCCTTAGGAGCAGGTCTGCGACCCCAGCACATCGCCACCCTATGCCTGGCCAGGACCAGTAGCATCGCAATCAGGCGTCGAGAAGCATCCGGGCAGAATTTAACAAAGCCAAGCAAGCACAGGGGGGGATCCGGGTGCACAGCAGCACCAGTAATGTCTGAAACAATGGAGCACACCGCCCGCCAGAATTCGGAGACCTTAGGGCATGACCACGCTAAATGTGCGAAGTCCGCAGCGGGGGCCGCACAACGCATGCAAGTGTCAGTTGGAATGAGCCCTAGTTTGTGTAGCTGAGCAGGGGTGCGGTATAGCCTGTGTAGAAACTTAAAATGTATCAGACGAAGCCTATAATTTGGCGACAGCTTCTTCGTCTGGTTACAGCAGTACAGCCAGTCCGCCTGCGCAATGTCCATACCCAGATCCGCGCCCCAAGCCCCACGCGCACGATCTGTAGAAATAGAGGTGGACGTTAGAGTAAACGCATACAATTTGGTGACTAGTTTATGTGGGGACAGGGATGTATACATAAAGTCAAGGGCCTGCATGTTAGGTGGGGGCTGAGGAAATGTGGAGTGTAGTTTCCGACAAATAGCACGTAGCTGATAATACAGAAGCGTATCCAACGGGCCTGAGGAGGCAGGAGGGGAGTAAAAAGTATTGCCAGGGTGGAGATCCGCAACTGTCCGCAATCCCAAGCGCGTCGCATGTTTAGACATGCCAGAAGGCTGGAGCGGGGGAAAGTCAGGGTGGTTCACTATTGGCACCGCATTGGCAGAGAGTAGGGGAAGATTGGATATTCGGCGAAGGCCGGACCAGGCCCAGCGCAAGGCCTCGACCGTGTCCACCTCCACCCGCGGACGCACCGCCGGCGCAAACAGAGCCGTGGACAAAGGCCAAGGGGAAGCAATATCCGTCTCGACGGCAATGTGGGGTTGATAAGGGGTGGGATGAATCCAGAAGTGGAGAAAGCTGGCCTGCGTGCACAGGGCATAGATCTTGAAATCAGGAGCGCCCATCCCCCCGACAGACATGGGGAGAGTAAGGATATCATATGCCACTCTTGGCTGTTTACCTGCCCAGACGAGCGAAATGATGATTGAGCGCAATTTGCGAAAGAATTGAGTGGTAAGAGGGATCGGAACGTTCAAGAACAGATAGAGAAATTTCGGCAGAACCACCATCTTGGCGACTGCGATCCGGCCTGCCAGGGATAGCGGAAGCCGGCTCCAGGTCGGGATCCTTGATTCCAACCAATCAACTGTGCAACCGAAGTTAGATCTCCATAATTCGTCCAGATCCCTACTTAACCAGATGCCTAGATAGCGCGTGGGGCCAGAAGCCCACATAAACGGAAAATCGGGAGTGAAAGGCATAGTGGCATCGGTCAAGGGGAATAACACTGACTTGCTCCAATTTACTTGATTCCCGGAAAGTCCACCAAAACGTATGATTTCCCAAACGAGGGGGCTAAGGTTTTCCTGAGGGTTACAGACGTATAAGGTAACGTCGTCCGCGTACATGGATACGAGGAGGGAACGGGCGGAGAAACCTATTCCCCTGTGAGTGTGGTGCTGACGGAGCCTGGCGGCCAGGGGCTCCATCGCAACGGCAAAGAGCATTGGTGATAGTGGGCATCCCTGCCGAGTGCCCCGATTGATACTAATAGGGTCAGAGACCTGGCCATTAATGCGGAGACGTGCCGATGGGTTGGTGTGAAGGAGCATGATCTTGCATATGAACATCACGCTGAAGCCCATGCGTGGCAAGAGGTAGAAGAGGAAGGGCTATTCTAGTGTGTCAAACGTTTTTGTGGCGTCCAGCAAGGCCGCCACCGCAGGGAGGCAGGGATTAATTTGGTGGAGAACTGAAGAAATTGTGCGGAGATTGTGCGAGGTAGCTCTACCAGGAATAAAGCCAGATTGGTCCGGAAGAGCAATGAGAGGCATGAGCAACAAAAGTCGGAAGGCGATCAATTTGGCAAAAATGTTATTATCAATATTTATTAAAGAGAGGGGGCGGTAGGAATCGCGACGGTCAGCCGGCTTGTCGGGTTTAAGAAGCAGCGTTATCATGGCTTCACGGCGAGACTGGGGGAAAGAACCAGTGTCGAAGGATTCGTAATACATGGCCGCCAAATGTGGTACTAGGAGGTCTGCATACGTTTTATAGAATGAGGCTGGCAGGGGCCTTTTCGCCGGGAAGGCTGCTGATGGCGGCAAGTATCTCCTCCCTGGTGAATGGTTCATCCAGGAATTCCCTGTGGTAGTCTTCCAGCCAGACCAACGAGATAGACTCAAAATATTGATCGAAATCCTCCCGAGATGGGGAGGTGCCAGCAGAATATAACTTGGAATAAAAGTCAAGAAAGCGGGTCTTAATCTCCTCAGGGGAGGTGGTTCTAGATGAACCCCCATCGCTGAGAGCCGTGACGTTGGAGGCAGCGCAGGGAGGGCGAAGGAGATTGGCTAAAGTACGTCCTGGACGGTCACCTTCACCGAAACGGCGGGCCCGACCCTCCCTACCCAAAAAGGAGAGCTCGCGGTTCGCCTCCTCCGAAAATTCCGTGTGCTTTTGACGTATTCGGGCTAGCGTATCAGGACTAGGGTGCGCCGCTTGAGCGGCATCCAGATCTTTTATGTCCGTCTCGAGCTTGGATAATGTGGAGCGGATAGAGCGAAGAACACCAGCCTGCTTGGAAATACATTCACCCCGTATAATGGCCTTGAAACCCTCCCAGAGGACGGACGCGGAGTCTACGGTTCCCGTGTTTAAGTCGAAGTAATTAGTGATGGCAGTTTGAATGTCCGCACAAAAGACAGTGTCCCGGAGGGCGTTTGGGGGGAGACGCCACGCAAACGCCCGTTGCGGGGAGTGGGGAAGGCGGATGCAGAGCCGGACCGGCCCGTGGTCGGAAAAAGTACGCGCCATATGAGCGGTGTCAATAAGCCAGGTCAGGACGTCCGGAGAGGTCAACCAGAAATCAATGCGAGACCAACAGCCCCTCACACTGGTGACACAGGTGCCCTCACGGGTATCCGGCCGAAGGTGTCGCCAGGAGTCGTACAGAGAGTTGTCCGTTAGAATAGACAGAAGAGCCGAAGTAGCGCGCGGGTGAGACATGTACGAACCAGACCGGTCAAGTGATGCCGATAGGGTGATGTTGAAATCCCCTCCCCAGATGATAGCCGCAGGGCCACAAGCGGAGATGAGGTGCCACACATGCTTGAAAAAATCTGGGTCATCCGAATTGGGGCTGTATACCGCAGCGATCGTAACGGACTGTGCCAGCAGCGAACCATGAAGAATTACATACCGGCCTTCGGGGTCGACTTGTACCTGCGCAGTGTGCCTGGGAAGACCCCTGCGAATTAAAATAGAAACACCCCTTGCGTATGAAGAGTAGGTAGAAGAGTGCGATTCCCCCAGTAACGTGCCTGGATTCTAGTGAGGGAGTTTGGCATCAGGTGTGTCTCCTGTAGGAGGCAAATGTCGACTTTGTGTCGCTGTAAGTGGGAGTGGATCAATCTGGCCTTGCGGTAATCGTTCAGACCCCGGACATTCCAGGTCCAGCAAACAGTGTCAGTCATGAGGAGGTGGTCCCAAGCGTAGCAAGATGCAGGATAGGTGGGGGGAGCCGCAGGCAGGTGCAGTGAGTATATCAGGGGGAACCCCCAAAAGGGCAATTCGGGGGGGGGGGTGCGCGGGCTTCAGACTAACAGACGTGGTGCTGAGGTGCAGAGCGCATCGAAGAGCAGAGGCAGCACCCCGTGTACCCCGACCCGGTGAGTGCAACAAGCAAGCAGGGAGAGAGATTAGAGGAGCAGCGCAAACATAGAATGTGTGTAACAGTAGACACGAGTCAGGACGAGGCATGAAGCACAGTACAGTGTCGTGATCAAGGCTTGTGAAGACAAAACCCAACAAACATAAAGTGGCAAAATAAAGCCACCACCCCAATATAGGAGCCAACAACCCCAAGAAGAACCCCCCCCACCCCATCCCATCCCAACCAACCCAGGCAAAGAGTACCCTCTGACCCCACACCCACTCCAACCCCCAAATAGGCTGAGCAACCCGCCCGCCCCACCCCAGGGACCCACAACTGGGAGAGGGAGGAACATTTGGAGAAAAGGGAATCATCCCGTAGGGGCATGGCAGGGCTAGGCGAACACCCCGCTAGGAAGCAGGGTGGCCAAGCTTGGGTTATTTCAGGAATCACTCAGGAAAAAGAAATTAATAAAACAATAAAGTCTGCACAGTCAATCATTGTCACTAAGACGGTCAGCGCCATCAAGCTGAGATTTAGAAGGGGAGGAGCGGGCCTCCTTGTCCAGTTTCTTGGCGAATGCCAGGGCCGCTCCCGAATCCGGAAAGACAAGTGTCTTGGCGCCCTGACGGACTCTCAGTTTCACTGGATAGGCCAGGGAGTATGAGACCTTATGCTTCTGCAGGATGCGCTTGGCGGGGAGGAATTCTCTCCGGGCAGCTTGAACAGTGAGGGTATAGTCCGGATAGAAGGAGAGTGTGTTTCCCTGGTGGTTGATGGTGCCCTTGTCACGTGCAGCACGAAGTATGGCGTCTCTGTCCCGGTAATTCAGGAGTTTGGCGATGATGGGGCGTGGAGGAAGCCCGGGACCAGGACGCGGACCCAGAGACCGGTGTGCCCGGTCGACAATGAACACCGGGGAGAGGACGTCACCGAAGAGCTCCTTGATTAGTTGCTCCACAAAGTCCTCCATCCTTGAAATGTTGGTGGACTCCGGAAGTCCCGTGATGCGGAGGTTGCTCCGGCGGGAGCGGGCCTCCAAATCCTCGTTCTTTTCCCGGATGACCACTAGGATCTTGTCCATCTGGAGTAATTTCTGGCGGTCCTGGGTGGCGGCATCCTCGGCGTCTGACACTCTGGACTCGACGTGGAGCAACCGATTGTCATGGGAGTCAACGCGGGCCTTTACTGTGTCCAGACGGGCAGAGAGTTGGTCCAGCTGAGTCGCGATGCCAGTCACTGTAGATTTAACGTCCAGCATGATTGCCAAGAGGTCGTCCTCCCGACTCGGGGGGGCGTCCATAGTGGCAGCAGAGCCGGCACCCTCAGGTCCAGCGCCGTCCTGTCTGGAGGACCTTCGGGGCTCGAACGCAATCCTGGGCTGCTTCGGATCCGTTTTTCCCATGATGAGGGGTCCAGTCGGAAGGGGAGAGGCCCACGCGGGACTGGAGGCGCTCAATTCGGACCAGAGGGCGCCAGCCGCCGACCACTGACAATATGAGGCAACCAAAGTTCAGCCGGGCCCCCAACGATTAAGGCCGCCAGAAACCGCGGAGAGACACCTCGAGCAATGGAAGAGGCAGTAGGCTTTCGAGGAGAAGAGGTGGAGAGGCCAGCAGTGTCGCTGCAACGACGGGCAAAGGAGGCAGGCCCGCGAAAGACCAGGCAGGCACCAGACAGGTAGTCCACAGGCGGACCCCGGACCTCAAAGGTCGCGGATGTAGAGGCCAGGGAAGATGCAGCAGGGCATGTAGTCAACCCACCAGAAAGTAGGGTCCAAGATGGCTACTCCACCCGCCTCAGGCCACGATTCCAGGCCGTAGCACACAGAAGGCAGGAAAGGCGCCGGGCACACCACAGGACACAAGGGGCCAAACCAGGCCGGAGAGGGACCACCAGTTGCAGGGCGTCAAAGCAGAAGGGCACCGGGGGCTATTTACCCCCCCCGGAACGCAGAAGGGCCACAGCACCTGGCAGCGTTAGAGCAGGAGCGTCACAAGGAGTGACATACTTATGAGGGCCCCAGTTGCGGAGAGTTCAAGGTGGTGTTGGTGCGGGGGCGGGCATGCCAGGCGTCCCCCGGAACGCGAAGGGGCCACAGTGCCAGGCAGTGTTGCAACAGGAGCGCCTCAGGGAGCTTCACATCTATGTAGGCCCCAGTTGCGGCGAGATCAGGGTGGTGTTGGTGCGGGGGCGGGCACTCCAGGCCCCCGCGATGCCCCCTGGCAGGAACCGACAGGTGGGAAACAGTGGCTAGGCCCGATCGCGGGAGCACGGAGATCCAGGCCCGGGGGACGCCAGTGCCAATGGTGCGCCAGGGGCTGATTGAGGTGGTGCAGTCCACGGGCAGCACCCGCACAGCGAGGCAGATCGGTGGCCGGAAGGGAGGGGATCGCGCCCGCCAAACAGAGGCAGAGCCGGTAGGGAGCCGCGGGAGGCCCGCCGCTCACGTCGCCCAACCCGGGTGCCCGCGCCAGCAGCCTGGGAGGCACGCCGGCGCCCACAACGCGGCACCCCGGGCCGGGCGGAACAGCCCGCGGGCCCCCTACCCCGCCAGCAAGACCAAAGAGGCAGCGCGACTCACCGGGGGTCCGCCGTCGATGCCACAGGAGCGGGCCACGGCCGCGGACGGCGACAGAGAGTCTCTGCAGTCAGCGGCGAGGAAGGCTGAACCTCGAGGGCCCAGGGAAGTAGGCCAGGCGTCCGCACCAGATGGCTGCTCTCCGCCGCAGAGATGAGCTAAAGGACAGCGAGACGATCGATCAGCGCCTCGCGTTGTGGGGATTTTGAAAGCAGCGTTGATGTGCAGTGCAGGTAAGGATTCCTGCAGGATTATGCCGGATTATCGAGCTTGGCCGGCAGAGCCCACTCAAAGTGCGGCCATCTTGCAGCCAGCCAAGCCACGCCCCCCCCCGAAAGTCTTAAAGTTAGGATTTTTCTCAGTTTAGGAGTAGTAAAGTTAGGACTCCTAACTTTAGGACTCCTAAATGCCTTCTGTGAATACCGAAAGTCTTAAAGTTAGGATTTTTCTCAGTTTAGGACTCCTAAACTGAGAAAAATCCTAACTTTAAGACTTTCGGTATTCACAGAAGGCATTTAGGAGTCCTAAAGTTAGGACTCCTAACTTCTGTGAATACCGAAATGAGTAAGTGCCTTCTGTGAATACCAAAATGAGTAAGTGCCTTCTGTGAATACCAAAATGGTAGTAAGTTTAGGATTTTGTCTTAAAGTGAATCGGGCCCATAGTACCCAAGTGACCTAAGTCACAGACTGTAAGGGCCACATCTGTGTATCAGATGAGGAGGGGGCATGACACAAGTGAGGGACATGAGTCCAGGACGACAAGACAGTCGTACTGTGGAAGTGGAACCAGGCTAAAGTAGTGCATAGAGCATGTTAGTCATAGTACCCAGAAAAGGCTAGCACTTACCCCCTCCTTTCTGCTGTCTGGCCTTCAGCTACCCATCCAGGTCAGGGAAGACCACTGCCAGAATCTGGAGCATGTGGGGGGTCAGGGTCCGGTGTCTGCCCTTCCTGCGAGGAGGCGACAGCTTCAGCTGGACCCTTGCGATCCTCCGGGTCCAGCCACGAAGGTCCTGCCACCTCTTCTGGCAGTTGCGGATCCTGCGCCTGTAGACCCCCACAGATCGTACTGCCCGGGCGATGGTCAGCCAGATCTCCTGCTTCTGGTGGGCATCAACCTGTGAGGATGACAAAGTGAAAAGGCCATTACTACACATGCAACATATCCGTGCATCACACAGTTGGATATACTTGTCTCAATCACAGGGGCATATGATGTACACAGGTAGTGCAACTATGGCTATGAACAGTTGTCCAGCAGTTACTAAATGGTATCATTGCCTGGGAAGTCAAACCTTGTTGGAATACACTGTTACTGCACTATACCTGTTCAGTGCATGTAACTACACACTTTGGGGGGGGTGACAAGTACTCAGTGAGCATGCTAGCCACTGGTGTACACACTGTAAGTCTTGCTAGTCAGACAACATGCACAATTAGTAAGGCAGTGGACAGCACACTCACCTGCTCCCCTGGTTTCCCATACAGCTTGCTGTACTGTGGAAGGAGGCTGTCCAGCAGGGCCTGGTTCTCCTCAGTGCTGAAGGCTGGGGCTCTCTCCACAGTACGTGCCATTGCAGTAGCCAGAGGATGCAGAGACAGCAGCAGTGGTAGTGTCAGATGTCGTCCTGGAGCATGTAGTGCAGGCAAGTGAGCTCTCAGGGGAACAGCCAGCATTATATGTGTGCTGCAGAGGCAGATACTGTCCCATGTGTCCCATGTGTCCAAAGTGATAGGTCCAAGTCGTTTGCATCTTCTGAATCTGGCCAATCCATGGAATTGCACCACTTATACACGCCTACAGCATCCTTCAAAATTTCAACTTGATGACACCCATGAATTTGCAACATTGTTGTGGGTGGCCAACTGAATTCACTGCATCCGACTCGTACAAGCTTCGAATACGCGTCCGTTAACATGTCAGTCCATAGCCAATGCGTGCGCACGGATCAGTCCTTTGCTGTACGACGCGTATTTCGTAACACAACACGCATCCGTCAACGTCAGATGCAATGGCCAATGCGTGCACACGGATCGGTCCATTGCTGTACGACGCGTATTTCGAAACACAACACGCATCCGTCCACATCATATGCAATGGCCAATGCGTGCACACGGATCGGTCCATTGCTGTACGACGCGTATTTCGAAACACAACACGCATCCGTCCACATCATATGCAATGGCCAATGCGTGCGCACGAATCGGTCCATTGCTGTACGACGCGTATTTCTAAACACAACACGCATCCGTCCACATCATATGCAATGGCCAATGCGTGCGCACGGATCGGTCCATTGCTGTACGACGCGTATTTCGAAACACAACACGCATCCGTCCACATCATATGCAATGGCCAATGCATGCGCACGGATCGGTCCATTGCTGTACGACGCGTATTTCGGAACACAACACGCATCCGTCCACATCATATGCAATGGCCAATGCGTGCACACGGATTGGTCCATTGCTGTACGACGCGGCCCTGTACAAGTCACTCGCATATGTCACCATGGTTGTCACTGGTGAACGTATGCCAGCCACAATTACTTGCCAGGGACTCAGGGGCACACCTACCACACCACAGCCTGTCCACACTGTATCCTAAGGCATGTAAGGCTGCATTACCTGTGTGTGTATGGGGGTCAACATGTGGTTTGTTGGGTGGCACTTGGGGGCAGCCACTCCCAGGCTGTGCACGTGTTCATGGGGACAGAATCCTTTGTGTGTTGTGCACATGACCACTGTGATGTGCAACTGTTCAGTTCAGAGCATGTGGCATGGTCACATTTCCAGGTTGTGTATGTGTATGTTATGTCACATACACCCTGAGTCCCATGTGGGATGGTATGTACGTCACAGGGTGACCCATTGCCACAATTGTGATGGCCCTCCACAGTCTGTGTGCATGTTGTGTTTCAGATGTCTCTGATTCCATGTGCACAATGGGAGACAGTCTCCACATCCACGTTGTTTGTGCATCGACTCTGATGTTGTGCGTGTGTGTGTCACAGACGTCCATGTCTGTCCTGCAGAGGCAACAGGGGCCACTACCTGTGGGAGTCATGGTTGTTTGCTGACGTGTACATGATACGCCATGTCATGCCAGTGTCCATGTGGCAATACAGGGTCCCTGGGAATCTACCTGTCAAAGAGCTGTGATGCCTGGGGCACATCTGTCCTCACTTGTCACTGTGGTGTGTGTTTGGAACGTGACAGCAGTACATGGGTACTGTGACACAGCCTAATGATTTCCCAAAGCACAACCTGGAACTTGTTGTCAACACATGTTGAACTGAGATGTTAGATGATGGCCATGTAGGTGCCATATATGTCCATACAGAACGGCACACACATCAAGTACTTGTGTCTCGTAATGATGTATCATGTGATATTGAGTATGGTCAATGCCACATATGTGGGGTGACTGACAATCTTTCTTTGTTCACCTATGCACTGCAGGGCACCAGCTGTCCATAGACCATTCCCTGACCTTGCAACCATGGTTGAACGTGACTGATCCGACGGTACTGCTTCAACAGGCCGCTGATTGAGGAATTGGCGGTACGGTTGGCCCCACATTTGCAACCTGGACGGCCATACCCTGTAGCGCTGACCCCCAAGGTGAAGGTGATGGCAGCCCTACACTTCTTTGCCACCGGTACCTTTCAACACACTGTGGCGTCTGCTGGTGGGATGTCACAGACCATGTTCTGCCGTGTGCTACGCGATGTTTTGGAGGCGATGTTGAGATACTTGAACCAGTACATCTATTTCCCTAAACGTCAACAACTCACTGACGTCAAGAGTGACTTCTATGCCCTGGGGAGGATGCCACATGTCATCGGCTCCATTGATGGGACACATGTGGCTTTGGTACCAACACAGGCACATGAGCAGGCATACAGGAACAGGAAACATTACCATTCTATCAATGCTCTGGTGGTATGTCTTGCAGATATGAGCATCTCACATGTGTGTGCACGTTTCCCCGGTTCTGCACACGATGCCTACGTAATGAGGAGTAGTCGCATCCCGAGGATGATGTCACAGATGCAGAACCAGCGTGCCTGGCTTGTCGGTGTGTACTGACTTTGTACCATTGTGTGTGTTCTGCAATGTTGTATTCCACCCTCTTTTCAAACTCAGCTAATGTGCAATTGTCTGTATGTAGGTGACTCCGGATACCCCAACATGCCGTGGTTGCTGACACCCCTCAGGAACCCTGTGACACCAGCCCCGATGCGCTACAATGAGGCACATGGTCGGACCAGGAGAGTGATCGAGCGGACATTTGGTCTCCTGAAGAGCCGCTTTCGCTGCCTGGACAAGACAGGAGGGGCCCTCCCATATGCCCCTGCAAAGGTGTGCAAGATTGTCATCGTCTGCTGCATGCTACACAACCTGGCAGTGCGGAAGGAGTTGCCTCTCATCCTGGATGACGATGACCAACATCCGCCACCTGTGGAGGATCCTGGCCTGGGCCACGATGCCAGTGATGATGATGATGATGAGGGTGATGTCCGCACACAGCTCATCACCAACTTCTTCAGCTGAATGTGAGTATACAGAGATGGTATGTCAATGATTTGAGTTTGCATGATATGTGTTGGTGGTGCTCTGTTGCTGTTTGAGTGTGGCCATGTGCTACTTGACTGGATGCGTGCAGCGATGTGTCCTTACAGGTAGTCTGTACTCCCCAACAGTGTTGACATGCTAACTTGATTTTGTGTAGGTATCTTGTGACATGTATTGGGCATGAGTATTGCAGTTCTGTCCTGTTCTTCAGTGCTTTTGACTGTGTGTCATGTCTGTCCTTCACAGGGTACTTTCAGAGTTGTTTGGTCAACTCGGATCCCCCGACACCATGATTGAACTTCCAGGGTGGAAGCAGTCGTTTCCCTACAGGTGATGTGCCACACACCCCTGGACTTTATTTCTTCTACACTTGGTGACTGTGTGGCCACTGCCACGTGGGATTACCTTGCATCTGTAGTGGAAACAACATGTTGCAAATGTGTAATAAACCTGTGCTTCACTTTGGGATGTGCGTTGTCTGTGGTCACACATCTGACTGACATTTGCTCACTGCACCTGTGGGCTAGTTAACACATACTCTGAATAGGTGTGGTGTCTGTGCATTCCACTGTATTTCCTGGCAACATCAGTGTAGGCGATGAGTCAGATGGCCCTGGTGTGTATGTGTTGTGTAGCCCTAGTGGTGTGTCTCCCTCATATGTGTCACATCGCCATGACTCACATGACGGTGTTGAACTTGCTGTAGCAGTTAGCATGCACAGTGTCATTTAGCAGATCATCATCTCCATGACAAAAACAACGTTGGAATCCCAACAGAGGCAAGTATGGTGTATTAGTGAGTTTATTTACATACATGTGTGAGGATAGTGCACAGGATGGTGGGTGCTGTACATTGGGATTGGAATCCAAAATTCACAGATGAGTTGGAAGTGTTGGTAGCAGAAATGTCCTGAGTAAAGTCCACAGTCATCTGATACATTAGTCCAACTTAAACTCCCCATGTCATGTGGGAGAGTTGGGTTGCATTCGACAGGGTGAACAGTTTGCACGCAAAGGAGAATTTCCAGAACAGGTGTTGGGTTCCTGGGGGATGTACATGGCCATCGGCCTCTCAGTTGTCCTTCCTCGGACAACCCCTCTTCTTTCTGGGGGGACCCTCACGTGCAGGCCGCTGTGGTGCAGAGGACTCTCCACCAGAGTCATCCTCCCTCCCTGTGGCAGTTGCAGTTGTTGCGGCACCAGATGTTGTGGGCACACAGGAAGGTGTGGACATGTTGGTGCTAATCTGGCGGAGGCATGTCAATATGTCCCTCTGCACCGCTGTCAGTTCTTCCAATGTGTCCCACTTGGACTCCATGCCAGACATGTGTGTCTCCACATGGGACATGTGGGAGTCCAAGCGGGCATGATGGGCAGCCTGCTGCTGTTGAATGTCCTTGAGGATCCCCACTACCTGGCTGACCTCTCCGGTGCTATTCTGGTACGCATCAGCAATGCGTACCAGTTGTGGGTCATCATGCAGTCCAGACCCCTCTGCAAACAGCGACCTCTGCCTACCACCCCTCCCACCACCCCTGGCCACACGTGCGGGACCTGCAGTGGCACGCACAGTTGAGCCTAGGCCCCCTTGGGGGTTGGTACTGGGGTTGTTGTCCGTTGCTTCACGGTGGGCCGGGGTCCCTGTGCTGTTGTCATTCAGTGTCCTTGGTCTGTCCGTGTCGGCGGGGGTGGTCTGTGTGTTGGCAGATGTTGGAGGAGTGGGTGCAGGGGGTGCAGATGGTGGTCCTGCTGGTGCTGCCTGATGACTCACACCGGAGGTGCCAGGTAGGTCTTCGCCATCCGAGGAGGGCAGAGGCTGTTCCACACCAGAGAGCTCAGGGGCCACCGGAGCCTGGGACAGGGACTCCTCATCATCTGCTGCTGTGTCCCCATCATCACCTGTGTTTGGAAGAGACTCACAATGTATGTTATGTTTCTACAGGCATCAATGGTTCAAACACCTGACAGTTGTGACTGTACCTCTGGATGCCGGCCTGTACATTGCATTGTCCTAAGTTGTCACAGTCAGAGGTTGATATTGGTGTAGCACATTGTCCTGCCAACCTGAAGCATTTCAATGTGAATGTTGAGGTGTGTGCATGACCAGCTCATGTATTGATTGGCTGTACATGGCCATTGCTCCTCAAGGGCCATCACGTGCCTGACACAGGTGTGTCATCCTGGTCCACATTTGTCCTTTAACAGGGACATACGTGCAATTCCACTTAGGATATCTTTCAAGATTGGGCCATGTGTGGTTGCCTTTTTTTCCAGTCTTTGTGCGTCATATTGGTGTGTCTGGACAACATGGTCACAGTCCGGTATGCCTGGGATCTCTTGGGAGTATCTGTGTTGTTGTCTGGGTTCCTAGTTCACGTCTCATTTCATACAAGTGATGTTGTTAACGTAGCTAATGATGTTGTTGCTGCGTTTTGTTCGTGCAAACGTGATTAATCTTGTCAATGTCCTCCATGGTGATGAGGATTGGGCACGGCAGCTCTCTGGCTTTTCCATTGTCATGACAGTGATGGCCAGTGGTGTGTGTTGCAGTTCTGCTGCTGTGAGTAGCATGTCTCCTCAAATGCAGTCCAGGTTGGTGCTTGTGTCTACAGTGTCTATAACAGTGAGTGGTGTGTTGTGTGAAGGATGCATATGTTGCCGAACGATATGGGAGTGGAATGCAGCACACAACCGCAACTTGTGTGACTGACACCATGGTACAGTGTCCGGTATATTGGTGTGTCCATTGCATTCACTGTCAGGTGTCCCCTGTCAATGATGTCTCTGTGACTTCCTGTGTGTTTTGTGCTATGTAGTAGGTCTGATTCTCCACAGTTGTCATCTGCAAGACACACCTTCACAGCCAGGCCAGGGGGCACCCATGGACACTGCATCCCCTGACAGTATGTGTTAACATAGAGTTGCAATGGCTGTGAGTGTGTACGTGTTTGGGTTGGCCAGTGCATGGGTTTGAATTGCAGGCACATCATTTCTCATGCCCATGTGTCAGCCATCTTGCCAGGACTTTTACTTTGGGAGTGACTGGTCCCACGTGTGCAATGTGTTTTTGCAGAGTAGGTGTGTGTATGGCCAGCATTGGTGGTATTTGGTTGACATCCGGACCTCCTTCTCCACCCAGCCCAGTTATCCCACCATGAAGCATGCCACCCTTGCAGTGGGTGCAGGTTAACTCTCAGAATGTCAGTCAGTGGTGTCCTGCTGTTGGTTGGTGCACAGTTCCCAGCAGGGCCTTGTGCTCCCCACAACAGAGCACCATTGTCTGACATCTTTGAAGTGGCTTTTCACTCCCTGTGAGGTGTGCATGCTTCAGTGTGAGCTTGCTGGGCCATGTGGGTGGGGGATGTTGAGCTGTGACTACCACTCCCATCATGCTATTGCCTACACCCCCTTTCCCAGCATGCCCATACTTCCTTCCTTTTGACTCTGCTTCCCTGTGGGGTAGTGTGCCTGTGCTGACAGGATGGCTGACAGTGTTGTCCTGGCGTTTGTTTGGCTACAAGTCCCAAAAGTGTCCCTGTGCTTCACACAGCATAACCCAGTGTGGTTGTTCTTTGTGGGATATTTAATTAGAGTGTGAGGCAATGCATTCTCCCAGGTGAGTTGTGTGGAGTTTGTGTTAAGGGGGTGTGTGAGAAAAGCTGCTGGTAACTATGGTCAGAGCTGTCAGTCTTCCTTCCCACCCAGCCAGATATCCCACCATGGAACGTGCTTCCATTGCAGGGAGTGCAAGTTGGCTTTCAGGATGTTAGGCAGTGGTGTCCTGCTGTTGGTTGGTGCACAGTTCCCAGCAGGGCCTGGTACTCCCCACAACAGAGCACCATTGTCAGACATCTTAGAAGTGGCTTTTCACTCACTCTCTTGTAGAGCACGGTCCCAGTTGTGTTGTTTGGAGTTAGTGGAAGTGGTGTGTGTGTAAGGGCCTGCTGGTAGCTGTAGTCGGAGCTGGCACTCCTCCTCCCCCCAGGCCAGACATCCCACCATGAAACGTGCTTCCATTGTAGGGAGTGCAAGTTGGTTGTCAGGATGTCAGTCAGTGGTGTCCTGCTGTTGGTTGGTGCACAGTTCCCAGCAGGGTCTTGTGCTCCCCACAACAGAGCACCATTGTCAGACATCTTGGAAGTGGCTTTTCACTCCCTGTGAGGTGTGCATGCTTCAGTGTGAGCTTGCTGGGCCATGTGGGTGGGGGATGTTGAGCTGTGACTACCACTCCCATCATGCTATTGCCTACACCCCCTTCCCAGCATGCCCATACTTCCTTCCTTTTGAGTCGACTTCACTGTGTGTGAGTGTGACAGCAATGGCAAGATGGCTGACAGTGTGGTCCTGTTGTTTGTTGGTACACAGTTCACAGCAGGGCCTTGTGCTCCCCACAGCTGAGGCCAGTGTCAGACATCTTTGAAGTGGCTTTTCACTCCCTGTGAGGTGTGCATGCTTCAGTGTGAGCTTGCTGGGCCATGTGGGTGGGGGATGTTGAGCTGTGACTACCACTCCCATCATGCTATTGCCTACACCCCCCTTCCCAGCATGCCCATACTTCCTTCCTTTTGACTCTGCTTCCCTGTGGGGTAGTGTGCCTGTGCTGACAGGATGGCTGACAGTGTTGTCCTGGCGTTTGTTTGGCTACAAGTCCCATAAGTGTCCCTGTGCTTCACACAGCATAACCCAGTGTGGGAGTTCTTTGTGGGATATTTAATTAGAGTGTGAGGCAATGTGGAGTTTGTGTTAAGGGTGTGTGTGAGAAAAGCTGCTAGTAACTATGGTCAGAGCTGTCAGTGCTCCTTCCCACCCAGCCAGATATCCCACCATGGAACGTGCTTCCATTACAGGGAGTGCAAATTGGCTTTCAGGATGTCAGGCAGTGGTGTCCTGCTGTTGGTTGGTGCACAGTTCCCAGCAGGGCCTTGTGCTCCCCACAGCAGTACCCAGTGTCAGCCATCTTGTCAGTTCTTTTCCACTCCCTGTGATGTGAGCATGGTTCAGAGTGGTGTTGATGGGCCAATTGTGTGGGTGACCAATATCTGTGACTACAACTCCCATCATGCTATTGGCTACACTCACTTCACCAGCATACACACAATTCCTTCCTTTCAGTGAGCTTCCCTGTGAGGTGGTGGCAAAATGTCTGACAGTGTTTGTTGGTTAGATTTGTGCCACTGCCTTGCTCTATTTGTTGTTAGGTTTGTACATGTCATGACACAGTTACATATCACTATGAGATGGCAGGTATTGTGTTTGTCTAACTCACATACACATCTTGGGATGATTATCTTTGGTTACTGTGGCTTTGCTAACGGTGCATGGTTTCACTATCCCCTTGACAGTGATGTGTGTGTATTGTCACACAATATTGGGTATATTGGTTGTGTACTCACCAGGCTCTGGGATGTTTGATAGTCCATGTACGCTCTCTGGTGGTAGGATGGCCCGCACCTTCTCCTCCCAGGGCCTGAGGTATACTGGTTTGGCAGGAGGGCCACTGCCGGTGCGATGACTCAAGGCGTAATCCTTCTTAAGTAGGTCCTTGACCCTCCTGCGCACATCATACCACCTGTTCTGGATGTCTTCCTTTGTGCGCAAACATGGTGATTGTGCATTCACCCTGTCGACGATCCTCTCCCACATCTTGGTTTTCTGCGACATGGGGGTCTGTTGGACCAATGTAACAAACAACTGTGGCTCTACCCTGAGGATTTCATCTACCAGGACTTCCAATTCACTGTCTAGGAACTTTGGATTCTTCTTTGGGGGCATGGTGATGGGTGGTGGTGGGGATTGATGTGTGTGTGAGTGTGCAAGTGAGGGTGGGTAAGTGTCGGTTTTGCTGGGTATATGTGAGGGTGCTATTTGGGAGGTGCTAATGGTGTGTGGCTTGTGTGATGGATGAGTTGTGAGTGTGTCTGTGGTTGCTGTCTGATGGTGTTCTGTGCTGGCAGGTCAGTTGAATTTGCAAAGGATCATGGTAGGGATTTGTGGCCTTTATATGGGTGGAGTTGTGGGTGTGTCTTTGTTCCATGTTTTTTTCCCCCTGTATTTATTGACTTTGTCATTGCTTGTTTGGCCCTTTTTTGTATTTTTTCCTTTGTAGTTTTTAGGCATGTAGGAGACGTTCTTCTGACCGAGTAGGACGCTGCAGTTGGCTCGTACGAGCTTCTCCGGGTCTTTCAAGCTGTCTTTCTGCTGGGTTTCATGTGCGGCGTACGCGTCGGTCACGGAGTATTGGGTTGCTTCGGCTCCCTGTTTTGTATGCGTGTCGGTCGTACGGCTTGAGCTCCGTGCGACTCGGTCTGGTTTTATTCGCATTGCATCGTACTGCGCGGGTCGGAGTTCGCGGGTACGTTTCTGTCGGGTTCATTCCTGGTGCGTGTCGGTCGGTTCGATTCGCGTAGATTTTCCGGCCGGATAGCTGGTTTCCGTGCGGTTCGGTCGTTCGGCTTGTGTTCCGTACGAGTCGGTCGTAATACACATGCATTGCATCGTACTACGCGGATCGGGCAGTGCCGGTACGTGTCGGTCGGACTACATTCCCGTACCGAGTCGGTCGGTATGTTTTCCGGCCTGAATCGGAATCGGCCCCCCTGTCAAACCACACAAAACCACAGTGGGCAAGCACAAAAAGGCACAACACAAAGCATGAAGTGGCGGCAGAGTAGTCAGATACACACAGGAAAGACACTAATGTCCAAGCATGAACTTAAACGGATGATCAAGAAGTCATTACCAGAGGACATGTCCCTGGAAATACAACATCGGTGTAGGAGAGTAGGATCGGCTTCACATGGGTACCCCCACTTTTTGCTGATGCTTCACTGTTTTTCGACTTTAGTCTGGCTGGGGCTCTGCTAATCAGAACCCCAGCCTAGCTGCTTCCTCTCTAAAATGGTTTCCCTGTGCCTTAGGCACATCTCTGATTGGAATCTGGAGTGCCCTTATAAGTCCCTAGTATATGGTATACTATGTACCCAGGGCATAGGTACCTCAGAGGCCTGCCAGGGGCTGAAGCATGTATTATGCCACCCCTGGAAGGCCAGCCAAAATGACACCACAGGCCTGCTACTGCAGCCTGAGTAAGGTGGTGCATGCACCCCTTACAGTGGTATAGGCTACCTATATCACTACCATTGCACACACCTATAAACCTATAAGTCACTCCTATGGCAGGCCTTGACAATCCTGAAGGCAGAGTGCTTGGTTTTTATGTGAGAGGGTGCCCCTGCATGAGCAGAGCCCCTCTGCAGCATTCGGAGTACCTCCTCTGATGCTGTTTGCAGTGCAGCCTGACCATATACTCTTAAGTGCATTATATCCTCGCGGTAGAATGCTAACTTTGGACTGGCTGCACCAAAACTTTGTCGAGTTTGGTGTCAAACATCTTGGAATACTACCCCCCCCGCCAGTTCTGGCAGCGGGGGTAGCATTCCACCCTTCTAGAGGGAGAGACATGTACCCACCGGCCTACCCGGTAACTTCTTTCCAGAGCCCTGGCATCACAAAATGGATGCCGCTGCCACAGACACGAGTCTGGCCTCCTGCTGCTGACCGAAACTCCGGCAGGGGAGGCCTGGACAATAGGTTTCCTGTCCCAGGGAGGTGTAACCACCTCCCCAGACAGGATAGTGTGTATTGGGGCTGGACGGGAGCACTCTCTGGTGCTTTGAAGTCCTGCACTGGGGGCACAATTGGTGTCCCTGTGCATACCCCAGTTCAAACCGGCTCAGGGGCTTCCAGCCCCTGCTCTGGCGTGAAACTGGACAAAGGGAAAGGGGTGTAACCACCCCTCTGCCCTGACCCTCCCACATGTGGGTCCCCAGAGTATGTCCAACCCCCTAACTTGGTATAAGTATGGGACCCCAGTCCTTAGGACTTTAGATTTACCTGGACAAAACTCTGACACAGAATCCTGGACCTTCGACGCTCTACTTTAAGATTAGAGGACTGAAGAATCTCCCTTGGGGTCAAGGAGTGACTACCCTGCTTGGCAGGCACCAACGAAGCAATTATCCGGTCTGCATCGCTGTAGCTCCCGCCGGACGCCGAAGTCTTTGCATCACCAGAGGTGGATTTCCAGACTTCCCCGAGGCTGCCCTGAGTCTCCAGCAAAGCTGAGGCCCGTAGCTGTCGTGGGTAACGTGGAACCGTGACCCCTGGACACCGATCGCATTTGCAAGTGCATCCTCTTCTGGGTCTCCCACGAAGTTGTGCTTTGGGTTCCGAGTAGCCCCAGCCTCCAGCACCGACTGCACCGAAGATCACTGGCCTCCACTCCACGAGTGTCCCGTGAGCCAGCTCTAAGTGCGTCCACTAGAGGCTCCTTCGCGGTCGCTAGTCCGTTGGCTAGTAGGCCCTCCCGAAGGCCAATCTTCTTCTGCTTGGGCTTCCCTGGTTGCTCCAGGCGTGCCCTCGCTGGGTGAGTCCCTCAGACCTTGCTGGTCTGCACCACTGTCCTTCTTCTATTTCCACGAGACTTGCCGTTGCCAAGGCTTGTTGGGTCCAATCCGGTTGCCGACACCCCTGCAATCGACAGGCGTCGTGGGACAGCTCGAATCCAGCTCCTGGTCATCATCGACGCCTCCTGGACCTCGTGGCTGAAGAGTCAAGACGAACGTCAACCTACCTGAAGCACTCGACATCGGTGGGCATCTGCTCATCGCCTTCCTGGTCACTGGCTAGTGACCCAGACTCTGTCTCCTCTGCTTTCAGGTTCTTCAGATCTTCGATCCACCTTTGGATCCACCCGAACACTTTCGACTTGGCCGCCAGCAGCACTTTGCAGCAGATCGCCATTGAAAACGACGACGAAACCCGACCCCGAAAGACACCTATGCACCCGGCTTCCCTGGGTGAGGTAACTCGAGTACTCCGGTGCTCCCGTGGGTATAGACTCTAGAACAACCCAGTTCTAAAGGGGTTTGCTCCAAGTCCTCCTCTAAGTGTCCCTTTTCTTTAAAATTCCAACCGCGACTTTCCCCATAGAAGTCAACGGCGATTCGCGGCTGTGTTCTCACACTGCACGCGTCCCCGTGGGTCCCCTGTGTCACTACCTTGGGTGGTTCCTTGTGGTCCAAGCACTTCTACAGGCTCTAGGCCTTGTGTCTAGCTCAGTCGTGGTTCTTATACCACTTTATTGGTATATGGTTTGGTACGCCCCTAGGGCTCAAACGTGTATTTGTGCTATTACTGTTGATAACTAACTTATAACTTATGTACTTTGAACTCTAGCCTCATAAAGAGACTAGAGGGGTGTGTTTAGCAATAAATACATATATTTTGAATATATACCTGGTGTGGTCCTCTTTCATTTGGTCACTCAAGAGATTATAGACTGGTAAAACAAGCTGCTTTACATTCCTTCAAGACTTAGCCTGAAGGCTGCTCTCCATAGCTACCACTAGGATAGCTTTCAATAAAGGTTGTCTTTAACCTATCTCCAATAAGGGGTTGTTTGGACTGGTGCAAGGTGCCCACTATAATTAGTGGACAGCATATACCAGGCCAACTTCTCACATTGGTGTGCAGCGTGTGGGATTCCAGCTTGCTATTGTTTTACCAGATAATCTCAATTGAATTGATCAACTGAAAACCACTAAGGGTACCTTAGGTACATATAAATCAAGCTTAGTATACAGTAAGTTCTACTGAACTTAGAGTTGTGTGTTAAGGGATAGCACACCCTTTCTACAACTCAAGAGAGTTTAGTAGGCCACACTAGAGTAGGTAGTGCATACACCACACCTCACTAGTAATGTCTTCAAAGCCAGGACCCAGTGAGTCCTTGCCAGAAGCCAGTGGGCTTCTTCCCTCCAAGTATGATAAACTCCCATTCTTGGAATTGAGAGCATTATGCAATACTAGGAAGCTGAAGGCAGGCAAAAGTGCCAGCACCCAACACCTCAGGGAGGTGCTACTAGCTGATGATCTCAGCAGGCCCCTAGGGTCTGATGGGGTAGGCAGAGAGGGTGGGGCAGAAGATGAGGAAGGGGTCAGGGGTGAAGAAACCCAGGCCCCCCTCTGAAACTGGCCAGGAAGGTGACAATGACCTTGCCCTGAAAAACCCAGCTATTCCTGTGGATGAAGAGGAGGATCAGGATGACCTCACCTTTGTCCCCCAGGAAGAGTTGAGAGTGTGCCAAGAAGGGCTAGATCTCCTTCTCAGGAGTCTAACCACTCTGACACCTCAATAGGGACCTCTGTCTCTTCTCATAGGAGAGAGTCCTCTCATGAGAGGAGAAAGAGACTGATTCAGTATGAGCAAGACCAGCTTGAGCTCAGAAAACAGCAGTTGGCTATAGACAGGGAGTCCCTAGATCTCTACAAAGAGAGAAAAAGATGGGACTAGAGTCCCATGGTGGCAGCAATTTCCCCAGAGATAGGGAAAGGTCTTATGACCATAGAAACCTGAGCAAGATTGTCCCTCCCTACCAGAGTGGGGATGACATCCACAAATGGATAACTGCACTGGAGAGGGCCTGTAAAGTACAGAGGGTCCCTCAGGAGCAGTGGGCAGCAATCTTGTGGCTCTCCTTTGCAGACAAAGGTAGAGATAAGCTCCTCACTGTTAGAGAGGAGGATGCTGATAAATACACAGTCTTGAAGAGTGCTCTGATTGATGGGTTTGGCCTAACCACTGAACAATACAGGTTAAAGTTCAGAGATACCCAAAAAGCACAGACTCAAGACTGGGTGGACTTTGTTGATTATTCTGCCAAGGCTCTGGAAGGTTGGTTATTGGGCAGTAAGGTAGGTGACTTCACAGGATTGTACAATCTTATCATGAGGGAGCAGATTCTTAATAATTGTCAAAATCAGCTGTTGCATCAGCACCTGGTGGACTCTGATCTGACCTCTCCCCAAGAATTGGGAAAGAAGGCAGACAAATGGGTCAGAACCAGGGTGAGGCAGAAGGTACAGAACCAAGGTGGTGACCCTAAGAAGCAAGATTCTAAAAACTCTGATAAGGGTGGGGAGAAGGGTAAAGACCAGAAGTCTTCACAAGGCCCCCAAAAATCTTCTTCAGGTGGGGAGTCACAGTCTAACAAGGGAAAAGGCCAAAAGAAACCATGGTGCAAGGTCTGTAAGCAAAGACCCACTGGACCAGTGATTGCACCAAGTCCAAAGACTCTACTCCAGCCCCCACCAATGCCCCTAAGGCACCTGCTCCCCCTAGTGCAGTTACAGTTGGTGGTGGGACTACACAAGCCAAGGGTTTAGTAGGGTTGACCCTGGGTAAGGAGATGAGCTCTGACCTAGTCAGAGAACTCACTCAGGCTGTCCTAGTCTGTGATGGAGGCATGGATGTGACCTCCTCTGTGAGTCCCAGTAATCTGGGCAAGTACAGGCAACAGCCCTTAATCAATGGAAAAGAGGCTTTGGCATTTAGGGACACAGGGGCAAGTGTCACCATGGTGACACAAGACCTTGTGGATCCTGGGCAGATTATACTTGGTGAAATGTACCAAGTGACCAATGCTAGCAATGTCAGAACAGACCATACTCTGGCAGTTGTTAACTTCTCCTGGGGAGGGGTGACTGGCCTTAAGAAGGTTGTGGTAAGTGCAGACCTACCAGTTGAATGCTTGCTTGGCAATGATCTAGAAACTTCAGCTTGGGCAGAAGTGGAGCTCAGGACCCATGCAGAAATGCTGGGCATCCCTGCAGATGTGTTTGCTGTGACCAGGTCACAAGCCAAAATGTCTAACACTGAACAGGCCTTGGATTCTGGAATAATGGACCAAGTGCCCTCCAAGAAGAGGAGTAGTAGGGTAAAGGCAGTGCCTTCCCCTTGGCTCAGAAGGAAGATCAGTCTCTTGAGGGGGATGATCTCAGTCCTGAGGAAGGAACTGTCCCAGAGGAGCTTGAACCTGACCAGGTTGAGTTCTTGGGGACAGGGGACCCTTCCAGGGCAGATCTGAGCCAGGAGCAGCAGAGCTGCCCCTCTCTTGAACCCCTCAGACAGCAAGCTGCTGCTGAGGCTGCTGGGAAAGCTAGTGGTCCCCATACAGTGTATTGGGATGATGGACTCTTGTACTCAGAGTGTAGAGACCCCAAGCCTGGTGCCACCAGGAGGTTGGTTATACCTCTGAAGTTCAGGGGCTTCCTATTGACCCTAGCCCATGACATTCCCTTAGCAGGTCACCTGGGCCAGAACAAGACTTGGGACAGAATTGTCCCTCACTTTCACTGGCCCCACATGTCTGAAGACACCAAGGAGTTTTGTCGCTCCTGTGTAACCTGCCAGGCTAGTGGCAAGGCAGGTGCCACCACAAAGGCCCCCCTTATACCACTACCTGTGGTGGGGTTCCCTTTGAAAGGGTGGGGATTGACATTGTTGGTCCCATGGATCCCCAAACAGCATCTGGGCACAGGTTTATCCTGGTGGTAGTGGATCATGCCACCAGGTACCCAGAGGCTATTCCCCTTAGGACCACTACAGCACCTGTGGTGGCAAGGGCCCTCCTGGGAATTTTCTCAAGAGTGGGCTTCCCTAAGGAGGTTGTATCAGACAGGGGTGCTAACTTTATGTCTGGATACTTGAAAGCAATGTGGAAGGAGTGTGGAGTGACTTACAAGTTCACCACACCCTATCACCCACAATGCAATGGTTTAGTTGAGAGATTCAACAAAACCTTGAAGGGCATGATTAAAGGGCTCCCAGAGAAGCTTAGGCGAAGATGGGACATACTCTTGCCCTGCCTTTTATTTGCATACAGGGAGGTGCCTCAAAAGGGGTTGGCTACAGCCCTTTTGAACTTTTGTTTGGTCACCCTGTCAGGGGTCCATTGTGCTTGGTGAAGGAAGGATGGGAGTTACCTCTCAAGCCCCCAAAGCAAGACATAGTGGACTATGTACTTGGTCTCCGCTCCAGGATGGCTGAGTACATGAAAAAGGCAACTAAAAACCTTGAGGCTAGCCAGGAACTTCAAAAGGCCTGGCATGACCAAAAGGCTGTACTGACTGTTTACCAGCCAGGGCAGAAGGTGTGGGTGCTGGAGCCAGTGGCCCCAGCAGCTCTCCAAGACAAATGGAGTGGACCCCATACCATTGTTGAACAGAAGGGTGAGGTTACCTACTTAGTAGACCTAGGAACACCCAGGAGTCCCCACAGGGTTCTCCATGTCAACAGATTAAAACCATATGTGGACAGGGCAGACATGGGCTTGCTCATGGCTACTGATGAGGGACAGGAGGAAGAGAGTGACCCACTCCCTGACCTGCTCTCACAGAACCCTGATGATGGGTCAGTGGATGGTGTAGCCTTGGCAGGCAGCCTCACTGCCCAGCAGCAAACTGATTGCAGACAGGTGCTCAATCAGTTCAGGCACATATTCTCACTGACACCCAGTCAGACCACCTGGTGCACTCATGAAGTGGACACTGGGGACAGTCTGCCTATTAAAAATAAGATTTATAGGCAACCTGACCATGTCAGGGACTGTATCAGGACAGAAGTCCAGAAGATGTTGGATTTGGGAGTTATTGAACCCTCAGATAGCCCTTGGGCTAGTCCAGTGGTCCTTGTGCCAAAACCTCACACCAATGGTGGGAAAAGAGAGATGAGGTTTTGTGTGGACTACAGGGGTCTCAATGCAGTCACTAGGACTGATGCCCATCCAATACCTAGGGCAGATGAGCTAATAGACACTTTGGCCTCAGCCAAGTATCTAAGCACATTTGACCTGACAGCTGGCTACTGGCAGATCAGACTAGCTGATGATGCAAAGCCAAAGACAGCATTCTCAACCCCTAGTGGGCATTATCAATTTGTGGTGATGCCCTTTGGTCTGAAGAATGCACCTGCCACTTTTCAGAGGTTGGTGAATACAGTCCTTACAGGTCTGGAAGCCTATAGTGCAGCATATCTAGATGATATTGCTGTCTTTAGCTCCACCTGGGAGGATCACCTGGTCCACCTCAGAAATGTTTTGCAGGCCCTGCAGAAAGCAGGCCTGACTATCAAGGCCACCAAGTGCCAGATAGGGCAGAGTCAGGTTGTGTACCTGGGCCACCTTGTGGGTGGAGGCCAGGTTCAACCCTTGCAGAGCAAGATCCAGACCATCATGGACTGGACTGCTCCATTTACCCAGACTCAGGTGAGACCCTTTTTAGGCCTGACTGGGTACTATAGGAGATTTGTCAAGGGGTATGGATCAATAGTGACACCCCTGAATGACTTAACTTCCAAGAAAATGCCCATAAAGGTTCAGTGGACAGTTAGCTGTCAAAAGGCATTTGAGGACCTAAAGCAGGCCATGTGCACTGCTCCCATTCTACAGAGTCCTGATTACTCCAAGAAGTTCATTGTCCAAACAGATGCATCTGAATTGGGGGTAGGGGCTGTACTGTCACAATTGAATGATGAAGGTCAGGATCAGCCAGTAGCTTTTATTAGCAGAAGGCTGACCCCTAGAGAGAAACGTTGGTCAGCCATTGAGAGGGAGGCCTTTGCTGTGGTCTGGGCTCTGAAGAAGTTGAGGCCATACTTGTTTGGTACTCACTTCCTTGTTCAAACAGACCATAAGCCCCTCTTATGGCTAAAACAAATGAAGGGTGAAAACCCCAAACTGCTTAGGTGGTCCATTTCCCTACAGGGGATGGACTTCACAGTGGAACATAGACCTGGGAGTAACCATGCCAATGCAGATGGACTCTCTAGGTACTTCCACTTAGAATATGAAGACTTAACTGGGCAAGGTTAGTTTAATGTCCCTACGTTTGGGGGGGGTGTGTGTAGGAGAGTAGGATCTGCTTCACATGGGTACCCCCACCTTTTGCTGATGCTTCACTGTTTTTCGACTTTAGTCTGGCTGGGGCCCTGCTAATCAGAACCCCAGCCTAGCTGCTTCCTCTCTAAAATGGTTTCCCTGTGCCTTAGGCACATCTCTGATTGGAATCTGGAGTGCCCTTATAAGTCCCTAATATATGGTATACTATGTACCCAGGGCATAGGTACCTCAGAGGCCTGCCAGGGGCTGAAGCATGTATTATGCCACCCCTGTAAGGCCAGCCAAAATGACACCACAGGCCTGCTACTGCAGCCTGAGTAAGGTGGTGCATGCACCCCTTACAGTGGTATAGGCTACCTATATCACTACCATTGCACACACCTATAAACCTATAAGTCACTCCTATGGCAGGCCTTGACAATCCTGAAGGCAGAGTGCTTGGTTTTTATGTGAGAGGGTGCCCCTGCATGAGCAGAGCCCCTCTGCAGCATTCGGAGTACCTCCTCTGATGCTGTTTGCAGTGCAGCCTGACCATATACTCTTAAGTGCATTATATCCTCGCGGTAGAATGCTAACTTTGGACTGGCTGCACCAAAACATGTCGAGTTTGGTGTCAAACATCTTGGAATACTACCCCCCCGCCAGTTCTGGTGGCGGGGGTAGCATTCCACCCTTCTAGAGGGAGAGACATGTACCCAACGGCCTACCCGGTAACTTCTTTCCAGAGCCCTGGCATCACAAAATGGATGCCGCTGCCACAGACACGAGTCTGGCCTCCTGCTGCTGACCGAAACTCCGGCAGGGGAGGCCTGGACAATAGGTTTCCTGTCCCAGGGAGGTGTAACCACCTCCCCAGACAGGATAGTGTGTATTGGGGCTGGGCGGGAGCACTCTCTGGTGCTTTGAAGTCCTGCACTGGGGGCACATTTGGTGTCCCTGTGCATACCCCAGTTCAAACCGGCTCAGGGACTTCCAGCCCCTGCTCTGGCGCGAAACTGGACAAAGGGAAAGGGGTGTAACCACCCCTCTGCCCTGACCCTCCCACAGGTGGGTCCCCAGAGTATGTCCAACCCCCTAACTTGGTATAAGTATGGTACCCCAGTCCTTAGGACTTTAGATTTACCTGGACGAAATTCTGACACAGAATCCTGGACCTTCGACGCTCTACTTTAAGATTAGAGGACTGAAGAATCTCCCTTGGGGTCAAGGAGTGACTCCACTGCTTGGCAGGCACCAACGAAGCAATTGTCTGGTCTGCATCGCTGAAGCTCCCGCCGGACACCGAAGTCATTGCATCACCAGAGGTAGATTTCAAGACTTCCCCGAGGCTGCCCTGAGTCCCCAGCAAAGCTGAGGCCCGTAGCTGTCGTGGGTAACGTGGAACCTTGACCCCTGGACACCGATCGCATTTGCAAGTGCATCCTCTTCTGGGTCTCCCACGAAATTGTACTTTGGGCTCCGAGTAGCCCCAGCCTCCAGTACCGACTGCACCGAAGATCACTGGCCTCCACTCCACGAGTGTCCCGTGAGCCAGCTCTAAGTGCGTCCACTTGAGGCTCCTTTGCGGTCGCTAGTCCGTTGGCTAGTAGGCCCTCCCGAAGGCCAATCTTCTTCTGCTTGGGCTTTCCTGGTTGCTCCAGGCGTGCCCTGACTTACCCTTGCTGGGTGAGTCCCTCAGACCTTGCTGGTCTGCACCACCGTCCTTCTTCTATTTCCACGAGGCTTGCCGTTGCCAAGGCTTGTTGGGTCCAATCTGGTCGCCGAGACCCCTGCAATCGACAGACGTCATGGAATAGCTCGAGTCCAGCTCCTGGTCATTGTCGACGCCTCCTGGACCTCGTGGCTGAAGAGTCAAGACGACCGTCAACCTACCTGAAGCACTCGACATCGGTGGGCATCTGCTCATCGCCTTCCTGGTCACTGGCTAGTGACCCAGACTCTGTCCCCTCTGCTTTCAGGTTCTTCAGATCTTCGATCCACCTTTGGATCCACCCGAACACTTTCGACTTGGCCGCCAGCAGCACTTTGCAGCAGATCGCCATTGAAAACGACGACGAAACCCGACCCCGAAAGACACCTATGCACCCGGCTTCCCTGGGTGAGGTAACTCGAGTACTCCGTTGCTCCCGTGGGTATAGACTCTAGAACAACCCAGTTCTAAAGGGGTTTGCTCCAAGTCCTCCTCTAAGTGTCCCTTTTCTTTAAAATTCCAACCGCGACTTTCCCCATAGAAGTCAACGGCGATTCGCGGCTGTGTTCTCACACTGCACGCGTCCCCCGTGGGTCCCCTGTGTCACTACCTTGGGTGGTTCCTTGTGGTCCAAGCACTTCTACAGGCTCTAGGCCTTGTGTCTAGCTCAGTCGTGGTTCTTATACCACTTTATTGGTATATGGTTTGGAACGCCCATAGGGCTCAAACGTGTATTTGTGCTATTACTGTTGATAACTAACTTATAACTTATGTACTTCGAACTCTAGCCTCATAAAGAGACTAGAGGGGTGTGTTTAGCAATAAATACATATATTTTGAATATATACCTGGTGTGGTCCTCTTTCATTTGGTCACTCAAGAGATTATAGACTGGTCAAACAAGCTGCTTTACATTCCTTCAAGACTTAGCCTGAAGGCTGCTCTCCATAGCTACCACTAGGATAGCTTTCAATAAAGGTTGTCTTTAACCTATCTTCATAGCTACCACTAGGATAGCTTTCAATAAAGGTTGTCTTTAACCTATCTCCAATAAGGGGTTGTTTGGACTGGTGCAAGGTGCCCACTATAATTAGTGGACAGCATATACCAGGCCAACTTCTCACAATCGGTACATATGAAATTCGCCCTTCAGCCATGTCACATCGCTAACGAGCAATGTAGGTACCCAGGGCTTCAAGTGGGATGAAAAAACTGGGGTGGTCCCTCAAAGGAGCCTGGCCAATGTAATTAAGGGCGTGGCCCAAGAACCTCAGACATTAATCTGGTATCAGCATGTTGGGCCACCCCACTAGCATTTTCCTGTCACTGCCATTGCACCCAGATATATGAGACAACAAGGAACATGACACCTACTACAACTCCGGACTACTGGCCTTGGCAATGTTTGTCAGTTGCATAAGATAAGGAAGCAGCAACCATGGCTTGCATCTAACATTGGTAAACCTTCCACTCCAAAGCCTGATGACACCACGACTATGTCGCTGCACATGAGTCCACAAAGGAGTGATTTCCAGAGACAACATGAATCCACAAAGGATTCCACTTACCCACAACGCTCACCTGGCATGACGTAATGCCGTAACTACTCCACCAGTGAGAAGTGAGGAGTGTGACCATGCGCACATCGATGTGCCTGCTGGCTATGCATTCCAGCAGGGAGAACGGACCGCCTGTGGCAGGGCACAAAGCAGAGCACGAAAGAGACCCATACCGAGGCCCCCTTCAAAAATGTAACGCTGCACAGCACCAGGGCGACCCGGGCCACTTACAGCCCTGTATGTACCTCAACATCATGTGCGACTGATGACATACTGACATGAATGCACAGTAATGCCAAGATAGAATTCATCTCATCTTAAATCAAATGTGCCAAACATGAACATCAAAGTTGTGCTGTGTGACGAACATGCTGACAATATCACCTCACTCCAACAGGTGACTCGCTAGCGACAGCAGGCGACCGTGCCATGGACGAGCCCAGGCCCCCCCTCGGAAGGTGAACCCTCGGATGCAGAGTCCCTGGTCTGTTCATGTGGGGAGAACCTCTATGGCCCCTCCGGCGTGCCCCGGGCATGCCATGCTCTGTCCCTCCCTGACACCCCCACCGCCACCACAACTACCACAACAGCTGCACCGCCAACGCTGACCCCTGCAGCGATGACCTGTGTGGCAGCCACCTCTACCATCACCACCGCTGCCTCCAACACTGTCCCTTTGCCAGCAGTTGCGAATACCACCAGGCACACCGGGGAAGCTGGGGACAATGTGCAGCGGCTGCGCTGGCAACGCCACATGTCCGTGGTCACAGGGCAGGTGGGAGGACAACTGGGGGACAGTCACAGGAGGACAATGAGACAGAGGCCCTGGACACCGTGCTAACTGTCCTTGGTGCATACCAGCAGAACCAGGGACAGATGGGCCAGGGCTCAAAGAACTACGTGAACTCCGCCTGCTGCAGAGGTCCATGGACACTCATCTGGGACAAAGTGCCGAGTACATGGGCCAGCTTGTGGGTGCCCTGAGGGTCATGCATGCATCCCAAATAGCTGGCCACCCCCCGTGGCCAGCCGGTTGTTAGTCACACCACCGCAGCAGCGGCCACAGGGAGGGGTGAGTCACACCACAGCGAATCCTCAGACACCTCTGAGCATGCAACAGGTCCCCCCCCTTGCTAACGACTGAGTGTGCATCCCAAAAAGACCCCTGGACGATCACGTGGAACAACACCGTGCCGTACCAGTTCCCGGAGCAACCGCTGATGTCACCATTGTAACACCGCACATTAACTTTGTTGTAAATCAGAACCAACATTGCCACGAGGATGGGAGTGTTATGTTTTACCATTGTGTGTCCTACGCCAATGATCCGTGTACCATCACCTTCAAATTCACCTCTCACCTGTCACACATTGGCCAGGGAACACAACTCACAACAGTATGCCTTGGTGTCAAGAGCATTTCCATCACAGAAAGTGGCATGTCAACTCACATTGCAATGTATCCGAATATGTAAAAGCGAAAATACATTGAGAGAGTGGAGGAACCTGGAAAGACATAAGGAAATAACAGTGCGTTGACATATTCTGGAACAATCGCAAAAGTACACCACTAGGCAACACTGTACAATATGCCTTCCATAGAACACCGGCAAACACCATCAACATGGACAGCAGGGGGACTGGAGCACACGACTGCACATCCCAACACCGTTTGGCCCTTAGCATCCTGGTAAATGCAGTCCTGCTGAAATGCTTAGTCGTGTCACCGTTGTCGTGTGTCAGCAAGGTTGGTGCAGGTCAGTGCCGTGATTCTCTAGACACATGTGTGTCGCGTCAACCTCCCACATCAGTAGGGGTAAGATACATTGTGAACGGTGTTTGCTGAGGAAGCTGCCACAATCCACTCGGGTCACTGTACCTCTCCCTGCCCGACTCAAAGGAAACACCTCAGTCCCATGAGAAGTAAGCATCATGACTGAACTGCATGTACCAGAATGCTAAGGGATGAACTGTGCTGGGAGGTGCAGCAGTGTGCTCCCAACCCCCAATAACATCAACATGGACATGACGGTACTTGTCACAGATCACATAGCGCAGACCAATTGAATCCTTAGCAGTGTGCAGTGTGCCCACAGGAGCCAGCATCACACCACATCCTGTCATGTGGACGATGTGGACATTGTCGCATCAACACACTAAAGTACTGTTGCACAGTGATTTACTGCATACACATGCGATTTATGCATGTCCAACCACATGAATACCAGTGCCTCACAACATGCACACACCAAATCTTGTTCCAAAACACACTTCGCTGTTCCTGCATGAGCACAACAGCTGCGTGCACAGTCCAAGCATCATGTATATCGGATCTGTTGCACAACGTGTCCTTTTTGTGGCAATGTTCTGCTAACTACCCCATGGGTGATTGTGGATAGTCATTTGTGGCCTCACATTCACACAGCAAAGGCATACTTCAATAAGTGTGCTTGCACAATAGGCCTCTGTTGAGACAAGTAGTCGCTCCCACAACAGACCGGAAACCTTCGAATTGCAGGTGTCTTGACCGTCCCGCGCTATCCAGCCACTGCTGAACACGGCTCTCCCACTATTTTTGCGTTGAACTGACACACAAATCATTTATAGCGTCTGATGCTGAAGGCCGTTGCACACTTGACTTGTGGGCTCTGGCCTTGTCCCTTCCTTCCATGCTTTTCCGGGAGTACCACCAGGTGTGATTGCTCCAATTTGCACACTGCATTTGGCGGTCTCAGTTCATTACTTTTGCTGTACAGCTGAGCGCTGGTTCTGAGATTGCTCTCACGCATTGTCTGACCGTCCTGTGGTCCAGGCCGAGGCCGGTCAGTTGCAACTGTACCGTGCCCGCATGCAGCTTCTCTTTGGATGTGTCCCATTGGCTGTGCTGGGCATCAGTTATAGGCTAACGTTCCGCTATGCGTATTTCACCTGCGTGCAACCTGTCTTTTCCTGCAGGAGATGTCTGTTTAAGTGGGCCATGGATGTCTGCCTTTCAAACACATACCTTGCCGACCTGGATCATGAGCTGTGGGTGACTCCTTTGTTGGTCCACGTGCAAGACTGCTTTGGTGAGACACGTTCATGGGATACCTTGCAATGTGTCAGGCAGGCGGACAGCTGTGCCTGTGCGTTAGCGCAATGGCTCCTGTGCAATGCCAACATCGAACCTCTCCCAGGTTGCGATGGGATGCCCCTATCGACCTCGTGGTGTGAGGAGCACATCTGTTCCTTCATACTGCTGGATTGGATGGTGGTCCTTTTTGCTGAGGATGATTTGGATATTCTTTTGGAACTGATTGCCTTTGAAGCTGCCTGTGCCTTCTTGGATTCGTAACTACGCAACAGCAACAGGAACTGTTGGTGACTGATTCAATTTCCGTTTACCTTTCTCCACGCCTCCTGACGGGAATTGTCATCCAGCTCACTTTGGCCCTGTCGACATTGGCTTGGACTATGCTGAGCTCTGCGGGCTGTTCCGCTTGGTACCACAGACCGGAGCAAGTGGAGTCTGTCATCTGACCGTCGTGGACATTGTCGCCTGGCATGAGCCCGGCTTCCATCATGCAGATATAGCGCACAGAGATTACATGGCGTTGTTGTATTGCAAGTACCCAGGGCTCGAGTCGGGTGTACACACAGGTACACGGCGTCCTCCCCCTCTTTACACGGGGTGGACGCCGTCCCCCCTGTCAGGACGTTGGTCCCCACAGGAATATGCATAACTTGTCCCGGTGTCCAGGTGGTCTTTACAAATGCCCAAGACAGCGGTAATCTAGTCCTCCCGAATCCTCCCAACACAGTGTGTTTCAACATTGCATGTGCGCACCTACCCGTCACACCCACCCACCTGGGCCAAGCCTAACTCCCGCTTCACATGACACATGTGTGTCTTCCACAGTTGTGCTACTCTCTCTGGGCCGGACCTGCAACTGTCCCGTAGCACACACACAGCACCGAGTCGTACTGGCATCCTGTTAGATTGGTAGGCACACTCACACATCTCCTTCTGACACAGTGGTGGCTGTGATGGATATTGTGACTGCCATGGCAGTGTTGGCTGGCCATGGAAAGGCACACTAACACACATTGCATCCGCGGCACTACGTGTCACTACTCGGCACATCGAACTGGGCACTGTCCCTGGGGTAGATGAGTTATGCCGCCTGTCGATGTAATCTGTGACTGGATGCTGTTGTTCCTGTAGTCGTTTGTATCTGTGTAGTTGATTATTGCAGTTGTTGCAGTGTGTGCTTGGTTAAGTGGGGCACATGCCGTGTATGTGACCTCAGCAATTGCAATGTCTGGTCTCACATTCCAATATGTTTTACACGTGGCAGGGACTTCACTTCTTTCAGACTCTGCTACTTGTGTGTGTGATGAATCTGCTTTTCTGTGCAACGGATTGACTGCATGTATTTGGTGTTATTTCTGGGTAAATGTATCCGTGTCATGTTTGCGTGCATGCAATGCACAGGGTGTGAGTCTAGCCACAGGTGGACTGGCAGCATGCGCTGAGTATGCGGGCATGTGTGAGCTTACTTGCTGTGTGGCCAGCGGTGTAGGTGTATGTTGGTCTTGTGATGTGCATTGTGCCTGGGCACATGGCCTACTCTCAATGTGTGCATTTGGGAGGTGGTGGTGGGTGGTGTGGGTGGTGTGAGTTTGTGGTGGCGTTGGTGTGTTTGTGTGTTGTGGCCATGTCGACTACACACATATGTTTTCCAGGCCCATGGTGGATGTTTGTAACTGTGTTGAGGTCTGTGTATATGATGAGATGTGTGTGTTGTATGTTGCACGGAATGCAGTGTGTGGGTGTGTCCTTGCAGTTCAGGATGACTCCTACTTGTTATGGTTCAGACGTTGTGTGTGTGCAGGGTGTGTCACTGTCAAGATTGTGCCTAGTTCAATTGTGCATGTCAGATTTTCTGCAGTTCTTACTCATTGTGCAGTGCTGCCCACCCAAACTGATGTCGTGTGTGTGTTTTGACAGGCATTGCTGTGGCATGCTTTTGCGTGGCTCCTACTTTTTGTTGCTGAGTGTGTGGTCAGACTGTGTGGGAAATTGTAGACATGTGTAGGACTGTGCTTTGTATTGACCAGGCCTTCAGTGTTGATGTGATGATCTATCGGGCACCTTCAGAGTCTGACATGTCCTGCTCCAGGAGCTGTGGTATTGCACTGTGGCCACTGTTGCGGCTACTCATTTGCGTTGACATCCAGTGACAGTGGACTACATGGTCATCTCACGACTGTCGTGTACTTCACACACTCTCACCTCTCTCATTCGTACTTGTGTTTGTGAAATGATTCAGCAGAGACACATATTTACTTCAAGCCGTGTATTAGGACTTATGTCCTCCGTGATGCAGTATAGTGGACACTACTGGCAGCGAAATGCATGTGGAGGATATACTCAGCATGATTACACATAGCATAGGGTGTAGGGGTACATGTGATTAGTTGTTGACTATGGGATGTGGGCTTCAGAGTTACAACTGCTTAGCCGTTGCTGTGCTAATGTACATTTGCTAATTACTGAGGAGCTGTTGACTTTGACACAGACAGTATTCATTTTGCCTACCAGACCGCTTGACATCATGGGCACAGTACATCTCAGTTCCATGTTACAGGTTTGCTACAATAGTTACTCCGACACACCTGCGTGTGAGGTGACATCAGGGCATGAGCCTACGTGCATGCAACAGCGTCTCACTTGGGGGTCGATTACGATGGCGGTCGGAAAAACATACCGACCGCCATGGTAGCGGCAAAAAACCGCCCGCATGGCCACCGGGAAAAACGCCGGACACATTACGATGAACCGCCACAATAATCCGTCCGCAGCGGCGGGAGACAACGAAAAACCGCCCGCACACGCCGGACCAGCTGAAAATCCGACCGCAGCGGCCGGATACACAGCGGAAAAGCCAAGAACCGCCGCCATGCACACGGAGTAACCGCCCGTGACATTATGACATCCCCGCCACCACCATGGTACCCACCTGTGAATCCGACCGCATCGTGCGCGAACAGCGATGAATCCGATAGGCGGCGGAAGGGCTGCAGCATAGCCACCGCTGCCGAGGAACCGCTGCGGAGAAACCGCAAAAGAAAATGGCGGACGTTGAAAAAAAAAGAAAAAAACAAACAAACAATGCACACACTGAAGTAGACCTGTCCCAACACAAACCAAAAGTGCCCAATGACAACAGCCCCAGAAAGTTCAAAATAACCAATCACAGGACAACACACACAACACACCTGACAGCAACATACCAGCTTGCCACACCCCCCATAGCCGAGCATAAAACTAGCCCCTCCCTGACCACAATCCTTTGCTACACTCCACAACTGAAGGTCCCAACCCCAGAGAACAAAGGAGAGGCAAACCTGCACACAGCACCACCACAACACACACACCACCCACAACACCCACACAACTGCACCACAGAACATCTGCACAGCACACACCATGGCACCACACAAAATGCCAAAATTCACTGATGCAGAGCTTGCAGTCATGGTAGATGAGATAATAAGAGTTGAACCACAACTCTATGGCAACATGGTCCAACACACCCCATTAGCCACAAGAACCCAAATGTGGGTGAGGATAGTCAATAAGGTCAATGCAGTAGGGACCACCCCCGCAACAAGCAGGAAATACAGAAGCGGTGGCATGACCTGAAGACCGTGGTGAAGAGGAAGAGGGCCAAGAACCGTCAGCTGGCTGACGGGACTGGTGGAGGCACTCCCATCCCACCCAAACCATACAGTCCGTGGGAGGAGAAGGTCCTTGGAATCCTACATCCAGAGAGTCTTGAAGGAATCCGCGGGGGACTGGAAGCTGGTAAGTACAAACCAATGTATATCATCACATTGCCATGTACCGTCTTGCACAAATTCAAACCTACAACCCCTAGGCCAAAGGACATTCGTCTGACCCACAATACCCAAAACAGGTCACACAGATGTAAGCACCACTAAACCTGAAAAAGCACAAAGCTAAACAAAACCAACTGGGATGCATGTGTACAGACAAAAAGCACTACAACTCCCAACAGGCCTCCCTCTCCCACCCCTCAGCAGGATGGAGCACCCCACCCAGAAGCATGTGTCAGCCATTGAACGTACCCCCACCACCTAACAGGTAGGTAGCCATCTTCACAGGGATGGGGAATGTGTATCTGGAGGCAGCACTACAACTCCCAACAGGCCCCCTCTCCCACCCCTCAGCAGGATGGAGCACCCCACCCAGAAGCATGTGTCAGCCATTGAATGCACCCCCACCACCTAACAGGTAGGTAGCCATCTTCACAGGGATGGGGAATGTGTATCTGGAGGCAGCACTACAACTCCCAACAGGCCCCCTCTCCCACCCCTCAGCAGGATGGAGCACCCCACCCAGAAGCATGTGTCAGCCATTGAATGCACCCCCACCACCTAACAGGTAGGTAGCCATCTTCACAGGGATGGGGAATGTGTATCTGGAGGCAGCACTACAACTCCCAACAGGCCCCCCTCTCCCACCCCTCAGCAGGATGGAGCACCACACCCAGAAGCATGTGTCAGCCATTGAACGCACCCCCACCACCTAACAGGTAGGTAGCCATCTTCACAGGGATGGGGAATGTGTATCTGGAGGCAGCACTACAACTCCCAACAGGCCCCCTCTCCCACCCCTCAGCAGGATGGAGAACCCCACCCAGAAGCATGTGTCAGCCATTGAACGCTCCCCCACCACCTAACAGGTAGGTAGCCATCTTCACAGGGATGGGGAATGTGTATCTGGATGCAGCACTACAACTCCCAACAGGCCCCCTCTCCCACCCCTCAGCAGGATGGAGCACCCCACCCAGAAGCATGTGTCAGCCATTGAACGCTCCCCCACCACCTAACAGGTAGGTAGCCATCTTCACAGGGATGGGGAATGTGTATCTGGAGGCAGCACTACAACTCCCAACAGGCCCCCTCTCCCACCCCTCAGCAGGATGGAGCACCCCACCCAGAAGCATGTGTCAGCCATTGAACGCACCCCCACCACCTAACAGGTAGGTAGCCATCTTCACAGGGATGGGGAATGTGTATCTGGAGGCAGCACTACAACTCCCAACAGGCCCCCTCTCCCACCCCTCAGCAGGATGGAGCACCCCACCCAGAAGCATGTGTCTGTAAGTAAAAACCAAAGTGACACTGCACAGGTAATCAGACAGTGCATGTACACCACCATCACTCAACAAAAGCATTGGGAGACATGACAACATGAGGCTCTACTTCACCCAAAAATAGAAAAGTAAAGCACAGCCATTGACAGGATGCAGACAGCTCAGCGTACGTAACTGTGACAGAAACAGAACTGTGACTCTCAACAAATATGTCCAAGTAAACGGGCCTCTGACATGCATCACCCAGACTTCCCTCTGTAGCGTACATGGGAGCTGATTATGAAGGACCATGGGAAAACCAAACTAGCATGGTCTGCTGTATAAAGAAATACAAGCACAGGACATGTCAACGGTATGCATGTGATGACAATGGCTAGTCCATGCACACAGGTAATGTCTGCCAGGCAGAGTGATCAGCAAAGATGCTGAACATCAACTTGTAGTCATGCCAGTTGTCAGATGACAACCTCACATTGATATCACCAATACTAGACGTGTGGCATGCTAACCAATCACAGGTCACACCATTGTGAAATGATGAATGTAACTCCACTTCATGGCATGAGGCACATCACTGTGCAGACATACAATGTGTGAAAAAGGCAACTGTGTGTAGCATAACATGTAAATAAGAGACATCAAACACAGCAACCCTGAGGTGTGTAAGGCAATTACCATCTACTTCCTGTCCCACAGGTGACCAACAACTGACTGCAGAGGACGACAACCTCAACCAGCACAGCCAGTCACCAGCTCCCGAACATCTCCCCTCGGATGCAGACTCCCTGGATAATGAGGAGGAGGAGGACCAACCCGGACCATCTGGTGTGGCAGGGCATAATGTGTCCCAGGACCCCACAGCCCCACCACCCTCAGCAACAACATCAACGCAGAGCCCTGCTGCAACGACCTGTGCCACCACCTCCACCACCACAACCACTACCACTGCTGCCTGCAACACTCGCCCTGCTCCACAGGCCAACCAGACCACAACAACTGCAGAGGTACGGGAGAGTAGGCCGGTGCCCACAGGAGGGAGGCAACAGGGCCGTGACAGCAGGCCAGGTGTGAGGACAAGGCTGACCCAAAGGGAAGAAGACCCTGCCACTGAATCACTGGAACACATTCACAGAGTTGTGGGGGCCTATGAACACGCCCAGGGACAGTTGAGGCAGGCTCAGCAGGATGCCCGTGAGCAACAACAGATGCTGTGCTCAATTGACAACCGCATGGGCCAACTCGTGGCCTGCATGGGCCAAATCAGGGATCTCCTGGGCCAGCTAGTGGGGGTCCTCAGGGACAGGCATGCGGCACCGCCAACACCTACAGCTCCCTCCGTTGTGCCGCAGGATGACAGACCCCCACCCTCCCCTGCGTCCAGCGAGCATGGGGACTCATCAGACACCACTGGCCATGCACCTGTGTCCCCCCTGCCAAAAGAGCAAGGGGCCGCCCGAAAAAATCATTGGGAGCATCCCGTGGCAAAGCACCTGGCAAAAGCCAGTCAAGTAGCCAGCCATGATGGCACCCCTCTACACCCTGCTGTGTACCCTGCAGACTGTCCCCACACACAATGGCGTGGGAATGGCAAATGACTGTTGGACTGTGTTGCCATACTGATCTAGTGTATACTCTATTGTCTCATCTACCATCACTGACAAATCTGTTATTCACCATTCACAAATCTGTCAATATCCACATCTACATCACATGTATCAACTGTAAATAAACACTAATAACGCACCAATGTAGTTGTCACTGTTCCATGTTCATCACAGTATGTTAACTCACACCCATGATTACAATGTCACAGGAGCAGGGATACTCCGCAGGCAAGTAGAGGCTGAAGGGACCTAGGAAAACACAACAGAACATCAGTTGCTACTCAGGTGGCGGACTAACAACCATCTCACAACACAGCACATCAAGGTACGACAATCTGCACATGTCACAAGGAGCAACTGTACCAACATAGACATCAAGTAGCTGTGTCAAAAGATCCATTGCCATACACACCTGCAGCCAGCACTGACTCTGCAACATGCTGTAGTCACAAAACTCACATACACATATTCACCAAGCACAACATCATCAGACAACAGCCAGTATTGACATTGCCACTGACCATCAAGTGAAGTAGTTGTTGATGAGCTGCTGACGCTGTCCAACACCTTCCTCCTCTCCACTATCCTCGTCACTTGACGTTTGGGTGTTTGCAGGTGGGGGCTGTGGCTGGTCATCATCATCCTGGATTAAGGGGATCCCCTTCCGCACGGCCAGGTTGTGTAGCATGCAGCATGCTACCACTATCTGACACACCTTGACGGGTGAGTACTGCAGAGCCCCTCCGGTCTTGTCGAGGCATCGAAAACGCGATTTCAGGAGTCCAAATGTTCGCTCAATGACCCGACGTGTCCTCCCATGGGCATTGTTGTAGCGCACTTCAGCTGGTGTCCTGGGATTGCGAAGTGGACTCAGCAACCAAGGTCCGTTGGGATATGCAGAGTCACCTAAGTGTGAAAGACACATACAGATTGAGTGTCTGACATGTGTCCGAGGACAGCATGGCACACAAACAGCACACGACTCGACCCTTTGTACTCACCCACAATCCATGCCCGCTCCGGTGCCAGATTGGCCATCAGCTGTGGTAAAATGCTGTTGCGCATTATGTGTGAATCGTGGGCTGATCCTGGAAACTTTGCACAGACGTGTGAGATGACCATATCTGCCTGGCACACCACCTGCACATTGATGGAATGATAATGTTTCCTATTTCGGTAAATATGCTCCTGTGCTTGGGGTGGAATCAGGGAAACATGTGTGCCATCTATTGCACCAACTACATTAGGAACGTGTCCAAGTGCATAAAATTCGCCCTTCACATCCGCCAACTCATGCCGCCTGGGAAATGTATGAATTGGTCCCTGTGTTGCATCATAGCCAACAGGACATCACGTAGCACCATGCTGAATGTTGGTTGGGACATCCCCCTGCAATGCCCACAGTTTGCTGGAAGGATCCCGTAGCCACGAAATGTAGGAATGCCATCACCTTTGCCGTTGGCGTGAGTGCTGTTGGGTATGTCCTGCGTGGAAGCAGGTGTGGCTCCAATAGTGCACAATGTTCCAGGAGGTTTGTCCGATCCAGACGGAATCGCCTTATGATGTCGGTATCCTCCAAGTTAGCCAGCAGGGTGAAGGTACGAAACACATTAGGTCGCCTCCTAGGAGAGATGAAAGGGGACACGTCATAGCAACATAAATTAGGATGTGCACAAATTCATAAAGTCTGTCCTGTCACGGCGCTAACATTGACTGTCATCCCTGAAAGCACACAGTGCAATTCAGTGTTGTCCCAACATGAGACAGATTAATTGTACAACTGTCATGGATGTGCACAGTCAGTGGACACAATACGAACACTGTCTATGTGAATGCCAAGAGTCACATATCGAGCTGAGGTGGACTCAGCCTTGGGTGTACATGACACAGGACATGTGTGAAGCAGAGACACTGCTGGCTTCCACGTTGCTGCTGTACCTGCCACACCTCCTTGGACAATAATTGCAGGGGACACATCAACAACACAATGTGGATGGATCATTGGGATTGTCTTTGTACTCAGTGCCACTTCGAACACACTCAAATTCAATGACATTCACATCCCAAACCCATACATGTGCCAATGTCATCAGTACACAGGCCATATCTGCTGCTGACTTGAATACAAAGTCGGACAGTGACAGATGATGTCACGCCTGTGCAGAGTATGTGTACCACTGTAACAGGCCACCATTACCCCACTGCCCAATACTCTCTACAAGCACACAGATAGCCAATGTGGCACACATTAACAATAGATGAGGGACGTGATCAGCAGGGCCTGTATGCACCCTTAATCTTCCCCCATTTTGGACATTTACATGCAGCATCAAGGAGGGGCTGCCCAAGGACACATGTGCACCACAACACATACCTTGGTGATACACATCCAGCTGTTTCAAGACACAACAGTGCCACAACACAAACATACAACACTACATGGACAACGCCAAGCCAGTATGCCAACAAGACCACGCATGAACATACTGTATGCATGACATATGGACTACTGGCTCAGACACCTGACACCAGTGGATGTAATTTTACACCACATGTCCCAAAGGACATGCATCCTGACCCTCATTCCACACAGGCTGTCAGGCCCAACACAGCATACAATCAACATCCCACATCTAACAAACATGCTGGCTGTGCATGGGTAGTGGGACACTGGTACCTCACATTGACCAAATGTCAGAGTTGGATGAGTGTCACAGGCACAACAGTCAAGGTACATCTCACCTGTCTTGGGTGCCCACACCATCCTGATACACCAGCAGATGTGATCCACCCACACAGTGCTGGAATAGATGGTGAGCAAGGATGGCTAGCACCCCATAGCATGCACATACACTAGTGTTGGTGGCAACACACTGCACACGTGTGCCACTTGTGCTGACCATCCAACATTGCAGACAATTCCCGCTAATCAGTGCACACACATTGCACGGGCAAAACTGGACACCCATAGCCTGTGGACAAATGTCGCATACTATATTCCATACAGTTAGCACAATCCACAACCGTGCATGCAGTCCATCTGCCAACGCTACATTCCAGATGTGAACAATGGACATGCACTGGTGGCAGGTGAGTAGCACCGGGACACAGCACAACACTCAAAAACATAGTGTAGCTAAGCACCATTGTTGAAATGTACATGTCACTGATTCACATACAACAGTCCAAACAACATGAGCACAGACCTGACACTACCACATAGGTCCCTGTGGTTACAGGTGGCAGACATGTAGCAAAGACATCTGCTCTGGCCGTCTACCCAAGTGACAAACAATAATAATGCAACGGATGCCAGGTGTGGTGCTGAAGTACTCGTCATGCTTTAGCGGGTCGAGCCCCCCTGTACATGTGGACATACACTGCAGGAGTTGCCAGTGTGTACAAAGACATAACATGCGGCATGTAATTGGTCCTAGCAATAACACAACAGGGTGACATCTGTTTCCAATGATGACAGTCATGCTGAATGAATGAGTTCATCTGGGTTTTCAGTGTAACACATGGGCTCAGGTGTGAGATAGTGGTCAGCATGGGTGGCAGATACGACATTGTGTGTAAATATTGATCAACATGATGGAGTACAGTGTTCCATTTGGTGTGAGACGTTACACAGTGGCTGACATTTGTGACAGGAGACCATATCAATGTTATCCAGTGCCATGTGCCACTGTACGTATCCACTGTGTGTAGCACAGTAATGCCCATTGATCCACACACAACAAGAACTGTCCGTAGGTGCCTCAAACGTGCCCCATAAACACAATGACACACAGAGTGTACGATGTTGTGCTGCATATTCCACATGGCGGACGCACATACTGTCCGTGAATTGGGTGGCGGAGCATGCCAACCACCATTTGTACCTGTGTCGATGCCCACCACTGACGCAAGTGTGTCATGTGCTGCACATGACACATTGGTGTCAGTGATGGCCCTCCACATAGCTGCAGATGGCGTTTGTCATGCTCCACCAGCCACATCCCGGTCACCCATGTCACTCTATGGCAATCAAACAGCGGTAGCGCCGGCCAGGACCCCGCGGTGTGACACCGCCATGAACCATGCCCTTGCAGCCAATGGGGACCGCTATCGCGGTGGCATGATGCAGATTCAAAAATCGCGGTGGGCGTGCTCCGCCCCAGCGGATGCGGAGATAGGATGCATTTGTGAGATGCACCACCGCGGTAGCGCCGGCCAGGACCCCGCGGTGTGACACCACCATGAACCATGCCCTTGCAGCCAATGGGGACCGCTATCGCGGTGGCATGATGCAGATTCAAATATCGCGGTGGGCGTGCTCCGCCCCAGCGGATGCGGAGATAGGATGCATTTGTAAGATGCACCACTGCGGTAGCGCCGGCCAGGACCCCGCGGTGTGACACCGCCATGAACCATGCCCTTGCAGCCAATGGGGACCGCTATCGCGGTGGCATGATGCAGATTCAAAAATCGCGGTGGGCGTGCTCCGCCCCAGCGGATGCGGAGATAGGATGCATTTGTAAGATGCACCACCGCGGTAGCGCCGGCCAGGACCCCGCGGTGTGACACCGCCATGAACCATGCCCTTGCAGCCAATGGGGACCGCTATCGCGGTGGCATGATGCAGATTCAAAAATTGCGGTGGGCGTGCTCCGCCCCAGCGGATGCGGAGATAGGATGCATTTGTAAGATGCACCACCGCGGTAGCGCCGGCCAGGACCCCGCGGTGTGACACCGCCATGAACCATGCCCTTGCAGCCAATGGGGACCGCTATCGCGGTGGCATGATGCAGATTCTAATATCGCGGTGGGCGTGCTCCGCCCCGCGGAGGCGGTCATTGGATGCTTTTGAAAAAGGCTGACCTGGAACACCAATGGCAGAAGACTATGACCACTGAAACGAGTCCAGGGCCCTATATATGTGTGGAAGGGAGCACCACATTTCCACTGCTCACAGAGCCTGCTGCCTGGGACCCCTCACCTGCTGCTGCCTCCAGGGACTGCTGCCTGGGACCCCTCACCTGCTGCTGCCTCCAGGGACTGCTGCCTGGGACCCCTCACCTGCTGCTGCCTCCAGGGACTGCTGCCTGAGACCCCTCACCTGCTGCTGCCTCCAGGGACTGCTGCCTGGGACCCCTCACCTGCTGCTGCCTCCAGGGACTGCTGCCTGAGACCCCTCACCTGCTGCTGCCTCCAGGGACTGCTGCCTGAGACCCCTCACCGCCCACTGCCGCCGCTGACGTCTCATGTCCACAGTGATGGCTAGGACGGAGAAGATCCGTGCCAGTCCATTTACAAGCGAGGAGCTGGATGTCCTGGTGGACGAGGTGCTGACACAGTACCCACGGCTATATGGTGGCCCAAATGTTGTGGTAAGTCTCCAACAGTGGGGGTGTGAGTGCAAGGGGGCACACATGTAGTTGATCAGATGGTGTATGTGCCTGAGAGTGTGGGGTTGTGTAATGCACTGGCTGACATGCTGTTTCCTAGTTGTTAAGGGGGTGTATGCAACCCACACATTAAATGCATGGACATGAAGGGTGGATGGACATGTGTTGTGTACACATCCATATGGTGTGACAGCTATCTGGTGATGCATGTTTCTGGACAGTTATTGTTCATGTGACTGTTTGTGTGGGTCCTCGTTGTCCATCTCTGTGTGATTCTACCTGGCATGGACTGTCCACGCCCAATGTGACAAGGACACATCACTGACTGTACAGAGTGTGATACGTGTGTGGTTCGCATGAGTGTACATCAATGACCCATATCTGCCGTGTGGAGATGAGTCTGTGTCATGCCACTGTTCAGAGGGAGAGGTTTTACCATGAGAGTGTGTCACTGATGTTTTCCCCCTCTTGTCTCCCACACCTGCAGCTCAAGGTACACCAGCGTAAGGCCGTGTGGAGGTCCATTGCAACCAAGGTGCGGGCTCTGGGAGTGTCGAACCGCCGGCGCACCCACTGCCACAAGAGGTGGGACGACATATCACGACTGGCAAAGAACGTTGCCGAGATGACACTGGGGATACTCCTCGCAGTGGCAGGTTGTCACGACGCAGCTTGATACCACTGATGTGCCGCATCTTGGCTGTGACACAGCCTGAGCTGGACACACGTTTGAAGGAGCATCAACAGCAAGCTAGGGGTGAGTATTCTGTGAAGGTTGATTTTGTCTGTGAGTGGCTGCATGTGTACCATGCCTGTACCTGCGCTGGTGTACGTGATGTGGTTACTGTGATGCAGTGGGTTGTAAGTGGCCCCTGTGCTGGGTGTGGCAGTCACGGATATTACATACATGCACTTACTGATGTTTTGCAGTCCTGGGAATTTCAATGGCATTGTGGGTGGTGTGCTGCAGGCCTGGTCCATTGGTGTTAGTGTTTGTACGCCCCAACATGCATGATGTTGTGCTGTCTGCCCATCACATGGCTCAGCTGTGCCGTGTTTAGATGTTTGTACGCACTGTTTGAGGTAGTGATGTGTGTCTGCATGGTGTGAATGCACGGGGTGGCCTGCAACATGTAGACTTTGTCATCCTCAGTGTTGCTTTGCTTGAATATGTTTGTCCTGTTGCTGTCACTTTGCTGACCCTACATGTCTCTCTGTTATGCAGCATCTCCCGTGGGCACGGAGGGACAGGGGACGGACACCAGTGGTGGTGAGACAAGCACAACAGCTGCACAGGATCCCAGTGACACAGATGTGACCAGCGCCTCGGAGGGGGATAGGAGTATGCTGGAGGAATCACAGCCCGAGACGCAAAGTTCAACATCATCTGATGACGGCGGTGGTGCAGACATCTTGGAGGACACAGGGAACGGAGAGTCTGCTACATCTTCCAGCACACAGCATGCAGTGCCCACCCTCCCAGCCACTTCCTCTGTTGCTGCCCGTGTTCGCACCACAAAGAGGGGTAGAGTGTCCTTCATTCCAGGCACCGCTGCCCCTGCCCCTGTGCCCCCTGCTGCCATCAGTGCAGAGTGTGTGGACCTTATGCGCCAGCTGTGTGTGGGGCAGACAGGGCTCCTCAATGCATTGTCAGACCACGACCGCAAATTGGCACAGGTGTTAGCTTTCATGGAGGGCATCCATTCAGACGTGGGTGGGCTGCACCGCACTATCCAGACAATGTCCTCCACAATGGCGGCTGCACTTCAACTGGCTCAATCTCGTAGTCCAATTCCAGTCCCTTTGGCCACCCCCATGCCAGTGGCTACGTCTGACGACGGTGACCACGCTTCACACACCTCAACGTCACGATACTGCACACGTAGCACACAGCAGCCCAAGCGGTCAAGGTCACAGACACCTTCCCCTACAAAGAGAAATACAACCCCAGAGCGCAAAGGGAAGAGTCCGTCAGGCGTTGCAAAGGCACATGATTCAAGGAGGAAGTACTCAGGGTCACAAGCCTCAGAGCAATCCCCGGCCACAGACTCTGTGGTCCCAAAAACGTCTCGCAAAGGCATGCAGACACTCTCCATGCCCACTGTAAAGGTGAGGCCTGGCAAGGCTACACATAGTAAGGTATCCAAGGCTGTTTCACCAACTACCTCTACTCCCATTCCAAGTCCAGTGAAGCAGGGACAGGAGGGCACTGTAGGGGGCACACAGGGTAAAGAGGGGATGGAGGGGCAGAGGCAATGCCAGGCTAAGCGTCCTTCTGGATCCAGCACATCCCCAAAGGGAGGTCCAGCGTGTGCACCTGCGGCAGCCTTGGTGCTGAGTGTGCCGTTTGTGTCCACACCACTTCCCATTGATACGAAGACAGGCAAGCCATTTAGAATCCCCAAGAAGTGGAAAGGCACCCCTCCACTGTCTCCCTCCCACACTGTGTCCCACGTCGGCCTGAGTCCACCTCCACGTGCCACTACACCACCTGGTCCAAGCAGCCCTCCAGCGTCCAAGGCCACTGATAGCTCTTCCTCAGCTGGGCGTCTCACTCCCCAGTCAAGTGGTCCAACTGTGCCCGACACACAGTCAGCTCCCAGTCAGACTGACAGCCAGGTCTGAATGTTGATCAATGTCACAGACCTGTCTATCCCACACCGGTACCTGTGCTGCCCATCGTGTCACACCAGACTGTGTTGCTGACCATGGCGGAGTTTGGTGACACACATTCCCTGTGCAGCTTCTCATTGTCTCTGTCAGCACCTTGGACTGGCCACTGGCCTTGCAGTTTGCCCCCTGCCTGTGCAGCTTCTCATTGTCTCTGTCAGCACCTTGGACTGGCCACTGGCCTTGCAGTTTGCCCCCTGCCTGTGCAGCTTCTCATTGTCTCTGTCAGCACCTTGGACTGGCCACTGGCCTTGCAGTTTGCCCCCTGCCTGTGCAGCTTCTCATTGTCTCTGTCAGCACCTTGGACTGGCCACTGGCCTTGCAGTTTGCCCCCTGCCTGTGCAGCTTCTCATTGTCTCTGTCAGCACCTTGGACTGGCCACTGGCCTTGCAGTTTGCCCCCTGCCTGTGCAGCTTCTCATGTTCAGGCTCTGCATCTTGTGCCTTGGTCCTGTCTGATATTGTTGCCTATCAGTGCTATTTGTGAATAAAAACAGTTGCTCATGTTGTCAGTTGTGTCATTGTCCTTACTGGATTAGGCTTTTCCTGTATGTCTAACATTTACTGTGCCACATGCTCTGTGTGCCACTTCAACTGTGCCACTGGCTTGTTTGACTTATCAATTATTTTACAGGGGTGACGGGGACTTCAGTTCTTCATAACTCGGATACTTGTGGGGTCATTGATGTTGTTTTCGGTGACATACCAGACTCATGTTCCTTCCTTGTTGCTGTTGGCTATGTTTTACTGCATCCTGGTATGTGGGCACTGCAAACACATAGAGGGGTCATATACACGGGATTGCAGGCAGGCTGACCAGGCTCAACATGTATGTACGTTCTTGCTTTCATGTATGCCTAGCAGTGTAGATGTGTAGTCATGTTGTGATGGGCAGTCATCCTAGTCACAACGGTTACTTGCATGGTGTGCATTTGGGTGGTCAAGGGTTGTACGGTGTGTTGGTTGTGGCTTTGTCGTGTGTGTTGATGTGTGTGTTACTGGCGTGTGACTCATGGCTGTGTGGGACTGTTGTGTGTTTGTGTGCACACACTGCTTGTTGTGCATTCAGTGCTGTGGGTGTATGTTGCCTTGTGCTGTCCTAGTATACATCCCCTGATGTACTGCTGTGTTTGCTATGTGTTTTGTGGTGTTGTGCATCTGTTGTGTGTTTGATGTGTCTGTGTTGTTCTGTGATGGTGCACTTCTTGTCTGTGTTGTGGTATGTAGGCCATGCATTTTTCCTGACTGATGAGGTGGTGCACTCCTGTTGTGTGTGTGCTCCCATTGCCTTCCCCTAGTTTGGCTGCACAGGTGCTGTGTGTTATTTTTGTGGTTCTGTATGTGTTTCTGTTTAGAATTGTGTTTGCCATTTTTGTTTTGGTGCAGACGTTGGTTCTGTAATCCCTGTGTGTGTGTGATGTTTGTGGATGCCCCCAGGGGGTTTGATTGTTTGTTTGTATCTTGTCTGGACATTATGTAGGCCCTTCTGTGTGTCTGGCATTGGGATTGTGTGCTGCAGATATGAGGGGGTATGTTTGGGGACTCCTACTTGTGTTTGGCAGTCATTGAGTGTGCCAATGTGCCCTGTGTGATACTCATGTGTACTTGCTGTTCTCTGTTTGACTTGAGGTCCTTCCTTTCATCCCTGTCCCTATGCATGGGTTACCTTGCTGTCTCCCTGAGTTGTTGCACTGAGGTGACTGTTGTTTGACTTCACTCACTGTGCCAGCCATGTGCTTGGATGGGGTGTGGATGTTGTTCTGGGTTCCTTGTCCTGCATGTGTCTGTTCACCTGGTTGTTGGTTGTCTCCTTGCCCTCCCATTTGTGTGCACATCATTCATGCTTTCCTCTATGTTGTGCTCCATTGCTGGTGGCATGTAGTCTGTGTATGTGGCTGTGTGTCGGTGTGGGGTATGTCTGTGTGAGTTGGCAGGGTGTGTGTCCAGTAGTCTGTATGTTCCTTGTGTGTATGTTCATTTTGTGCTTGTCTTCTGCTTTCTTGCCATGTATGTGGTGTTGTGGTGTGTGTGTGTGTTGCCCTGGGCCTGTGCCTCTGTGCTGTGTGTTAATCTACACCAAATGCTGCTGTGTCTGCCTCCCTAGGTGTTAGTTGTGTGCTGCTGGGTGTGGATTTAGGTCGCTTGGTGTTGGACATGGGGGGGAGATTGGCATGTTTCTTGCTGTGTGCGGCGGAGCTGTGGGTGGTGGGTGGTGGTGGTGGCCTGGGGTCTTTCTGGCCTGTCCGTTGCTGTACATGCATTCTGCTTTGTGCGATGGATTTCCCGCATGCTCACCGCTGCGGTGTCGTCAGCTACACATTACATTATGTTCGCGGTACTTTGGTGGGCTTGATGCAGGGTGTGAATTGGTGCCAGCTGAGACATGTGTGGGTACACTGATGGATGTGTTCCTGTCCACACCAGTATGTCTGGTGTGGCCAGGTGCCCTGTTTCAGCCCGTGGAATTTGTGTTCTGTTTTGTGCTGTATTGTGTTTTGTTTACGTACCTGCGGCGGCGTCCGCGGCGGGCGATGTTGGCCTGGTGATGTATCACGTACAGCACCGGGAGGACGTGTAGTGCTGGATCCATGGCGTTCGGCTCCGAGTGGAGGGCTCCGGAGTCTCGTTTCACGCTCCGCTGTCGAGATTCCGCCGTGTCTGGATGGGCGGTTTCTCCCCTGCGGTTCGACGGGTTGTTTGGCGCATCCTAATTTGGTGAGCGGACGGGACGTCATTCCGCACGGCGGTGAGTCTCCATTGGCTCACACCGGCGCGGTGGCGGGTGCAATTTCATGGCGGTCGGCGTTGCACCGCGGAGGTCGGGAAATGGGCCATATTTGCCCTTCATAATATGGCGGCCGTGAGGACCGCTGCTGGCGGGCGGTAAGAGGCATTTTTCCGCACCGTCAGCACCGCGGTACTGACACCGACCGCCATCGTAATCGGCCCCTTGTTGTTGCAATGTGGTGGCTACTGGACATGTCACAGTCACTGGGGTCATGTTGTTGGGGGATGCATTTGTTGTCCATGCAAAAGTCCTGGCACGGAAGTACAGAGGAAGGTGAGGTGACAGCTCTCACATACTACAGCAGACCGATTACTGTCCACTGACCGGTGCATATGTTCATGGGCGCAGGATACATTTCATGGCATAGTTGTACGTGCAGTTTTGTCCATGTGGTTGCCATACACAAATCCCATACATCTACCTCCCCCTGTTCATGCAGAGTTACTGGATCTGGTGGGGAACAGAGTGCATGTCCCCGAAATGTCCGATATCATGGAAGTGTAGTTGATGGTGTGGTGTTAGTTGCAGGTTGTATGGTATAGTTGTTGTACAGCTGACTGCCCAGTCCGTGCGAAAGCCAAGCATGGGTACGGTGTAGGACATCATTGTTCAATTGGGGGTGTTGCGTCGGGGCCCGACGAATTGACAGGTTGTCAGGTATGCGATACCTTCCAGCAGGGCTTCCATGGCATTGGTGGTAAACATGGATGCCATCCAATGAAGCGGATGGTGGCTGTCAATGTGTTCATCGTATGTTGTCCCTTGTAGGAGCCTGATGGGACATGTTGGATGACATTCGATGAAACTGTGCTCCAGAATACGTCGTGTGTAGGCACAGTGGTCCCATTGCAGTGTGGGTCCGATTGCAGCCACATACGCCATGCCCCCATAGACTGAACAGATCCTGTCGTGGACGTCCAGGGGGTTGAACAGTTGTACCAGGTCCGCCTTTGGACATGCCGGGTTGGAGAGACATAAATCCACAGGAAAGTGGAAGGGACACCTCCGACACTAGAAGATGGTGAAGACGCAGCTGAACATTGAGATGCGGTAAGTTACTCGGTAACTTACGTTCAGCAAGGCCAGATTTTCACAGCCCAATATCTGTAGCAGGCTCTGGTTGTACAGCCTCATCTGTCCGGCGTAGTTGGGTAGCTGTGGTGCGACTGCCATTATGCTACAGGGCGATGTGATGGCGTGCTCCAGCCGGCTGTGCAGTCAGCAGGGTGCACCCTCCGACGATGCTGGGAAATCTGGAATAGTCGTACGGAGGCAGGGTTTGGGTTATAGTAGCTTGTGTGAAGGACACAGGTCCTCATCCCACATGCTTCTATGAATGGTCAAGGTCAGTGGTGTCTGACTCCTTCCAGATTACTTGCATGGGAACCACATGGAGGAGTGCTCTTATTTCTTTTTTGTGGTCAGAAGTTCTTTCATGTTGTGCGCTATCTGCACATTGGACTGTTTCCTCGGCATGCCTCTGTTTGGCTTGTTGTTGGGACAATGGCTGTATTCTCCGGCTTGTTTAGTCGAAATGTTGTTTCAGAGTGGGAATGGAAGGCCATTCAGTGCTATCTGCTTTCCCGTATGTGGCCGGCACGCTGCGTTTCCGCTATACGTTCGGCCTTGTGTGTGTGTGTTGTAATTGGTAACACCTGTTGTCAGGCACCCGGGTTTTTTCATGTTAGGTATTGCATGTATTGGTATTGGGTGCCGGATGGTATTATTATTTTTGTATGGTAATGGCGTGCCTTTTGCGGACGCGGTACATATTCTGCGGCGTGATGTCGCAGCCGCTGTGTGCTTCGCCATGTTATGCACACAGGGGTGTGTCCTATTTTGGCGTGACGTCACTGCCCTGTTCGGTACACTTGTGTGGCGTCATGTTGGCACCTGTGAGTTGCCGGTTGGGGACATGACTGATGCAGGTATGCCAAGTGACATGTGCGTTCAGGGTGGGGCTGGTGTGTGGTGTGTGTAGTTGTGTGCCTGTGTTATTTGTGTGCGGCCCATGCATGGCGCTGTAGTTGGCCTCTGCGTTGTGCGCATGTGTAGCTGCGTCATCGCCGCTGCGCTGCGTTGCCGTGACGGGGACGTCAGTTCCTGGTCCCGGGTAGTGTGTGCCCGGTAGTTGCGAGTTGTTTCATTCAGCACGGTGTGACATTTGTGGGTGCAGTGGTGGATGTGTCCTGTCCACACAGGGGTGTCCATGTTCAGTTTTTCCTCCCTTGCACTGTGTGCGGTGTTTGCGTGCCCTTGTTGTGTGTCTGCCTACCTGCGTCGCCGGCGCGTTGACTCCTAGGTGCTGCATCAGGTACAGCATGAGGATGGCCTGGAGTGCAGGATTCATGTCGGGGTGGGCCGCCTTTTTGGTGTCCGTACTCGTGCGGTCGAATTTCCGCCTTGGTGTCTCGTACGGTGTCTCTTAGCCGGGGGAGCTGTTTGTTTGCGGCATCGTAATTTGTACGCCGGGCGGTACGTGATTTCGTCGGACGGTGTGCCTCCATTGGCTGGCGCCGCTACGTGAACGGGCGCACTTTGATGGCGGACGGCGTCGCGGGCTTACGGGCGGTGTTTGGCTGGTTTTACACATCCTAATTGTGCGGGCGTGTGGGCCGCGGCGGGCGGACGGTAACTGGTGGTTTTTGCCTCCGACAGCACGGCGGTAGTGCTTCCGCCCGACATCCTAATGGGCCCCTATATGTATAAACAAAATATTGAAAAAGTGAAAACAATTATGAAAAGGTATGCAAATCCTATACACTTTAAAAAATGTGAATGGACGGAAAATAAGTTACAAATTTAAATTTTAGAAATATATAATAATTATGCCTAGGTTTTCCTAAAAACTAGAAAACTATTCATGTAAAAAATAAAGCGAGTTTGTTCAAAAACATTCTTTAAAAATATATATAAACATATATATGATCATGTAGTGAAATAAAAAATGGATATGTAAAATATTTGGTTTAAAACAAATATAAAGATGTTACTAAAATATAAACAAAGGTTAATAATGTTTATTTATCATAATGTATGTTAAAAAGTGTGAAAAAAATATGATTATAGTTCAAATTAAAATGTTTATACAATATTTGTATTAAAGCAACAACACTACACTTTAACCTTCAAAATGAACCCTATACACATTAAATAGAGTGTACATTCTAAGGTAAGCTACATTGAGGAAGGTGTTGGACTTTAAAGGGAATCACTGACAAAATATCGAAGGTCAGAATATCGACCTACAGAAATATCGACGCAAGAATATCGAAGTCAAGAATATCGACATCCTATCTACATTATGGTAAGTACAAAAATATCGAGAAAAAAATATCGATGTCAAAAATATCGTTATTAAAAATATCGTTTTTTATTTAAGTTAAAAAATAATGTAAAATAAAGTAAATGATACATATAATTAAAATAAACATAGTTAAAAATATTTTAAAATGTTTAAAAATGATAAGTAATATATATGTAATGTAAAAATAAATTAAACATATACATATAATATATAATATATATACTTACTTACTAATAATTTTTAATAATTATTTTAATAACTTATAAAAAAAATTAAAATATATAAATTATAAATACATCTATACACATAAAACAATAATATAAATAATAATTAAATAAATATATATAACAAACTAAAAAAATAAATATTTTTAATCTTTTAAAAATTAACTATATACTACATTAACTAAAATAATACAAAAAATATATGTTAGATAGCGGAGGTAATAAAATTACTATTCCAACTCCAAACAGTGCAACAGTAGGGAAAATGTTGGATAGCGTAGGGGTAAAATTACTATTCCCACCCCAGTGAGTGCAACAGTAGGGAAAGTGTTGGATAGCGTAGGGGTTAAAATTACTATTCCCACTCCAGTGAGTGCAACAGTAGGGAAAGTGTTGGATAGCGTAGGGGTAAAAATTACTATTCCCACTCCAGTGAGTGCAACAGTAGGGAAAGTGTTGGATAGCGTAGGGGTTAAAATTACTATTCCCACTCCAGGGAGTGCAACAGTAGGGAAAGTGTTGGATAGCCTAGGGGTAAAAATTACTATTCCCACTCCAGTGAGTGCAACAGTAGGGAAAGTGTTGGTTAGCGTAGGGGTAAAATTACTATTCCCACTCCAGTGAGTGCAACAGTAGGGAAAGTGTTGGATAGCGTAGGGGTTACAATTACTATTCCCACTCCAGGAGTGCAACAGTAGGGAAAGTGTTGGATAGCGTAGGGGTAAAAATTACTATTCCCACTCCAGAGAGTGCAACAGTAGGGAAAGTGTTGGATAGCGTAGGGGTAAAAATTACTATTCCCACTCCAGTGAGTGCAACAGTAGGAAAAGTGTTGTTTAGCGTAGGGGTAAAAATTACTATTCCCACTCCAGGGAGTGCAACAGTAGGGAAAGTGTTGGATAGCGTAGGGGTAAAAATTACTATTCCCACTCCAGTGAGTGCAACAGTAGGGGAAGTGTTGGATAGCTTAGGGGTTAAAATTACTATTCCCACTCCAGGGAGTGCAACAGTAGGGAAAGTGTTGGATAGCGTAGGGGTAAAAATTACTATTCCCACTCCAGTGAGTGCAACAGTAGGGAAAGTGTTGGATAGCGTAGGGGTTAAAATTACTATTCCCACTCCAGTGAGTGCAACAGTATGGAAAGTATTGGATAGCGTAGGGGTAAAAATTACTATTCCCACTCCATTGAGTGCAACAGTAGGGAAAGTGTTGGATAGCGTAGGGTTTAAATTACTATTCCCACTGCAGTGCGTGCAACAGTAGGGAAAGTGTTGGATAGCGTAGGGGTTAAAATTACTATTCCCACTCCAGGGAGTGCAACAGTAGGGAAAATGTTGGATAGCGTAGGGGTAAAAATTACTATTCCCACTCCAGTGAGTGCAACAGTAGGGAAAGTGTTGGATAGCGTAGGGGTAAAAATTACTATTCCCACTCCAGTGAGTGCAACAGTAGGGAAAGTGTTGGATAGCGTAGGGGTTAAATTAACATACTTATTAATTAAATAATTTTTGTAAAATAAATAACATATTAATAATTAATTAACTAAAAAATTAATAATAAATATCAATAAAATTAAATTAATATTTACTTAAATAACATTAAATTACTTCCCACCCTATTCCCCCATAAACACACAACCCGCTACACATAAAAAAGAACACAATTAATTTAATTATCAATTAATTACCAATTAATAATAAATTAACAATAAATTAATTAACACTAACAATAAATAAAAAATAATACAAAATTAATTATAATTAATATAATTAATATTAATCAACTAATAAAAATTAATTACCCATTAATAATAAATTAACAATAAATTAATTAACAATAACAATAAATAAATAAATATTAATTAATTAATTATAATTAAATTACTTCCCACCCTATTCCCCTATAAACCCACAACCCGCTCTGATACTAAAACGCAAAATGTACTTAAATTTTTTTACTAATTTCTAAACATTTAATACATATATTTAAAAATAACAAAAGTACATTACAAAAATGTTAAACACACATATAAAATACATACTAAAATACATAACACTAATATAAATATTGATATTATTAACAACAATATTTTTGCTAACGATATTACTTACTTCGATATAAAAAAACGATATTACTTACCTTAAAGTCGATATTCTGGTCATCGATATTCTTGACATCGATATTCTGCCCCTACGATATTAAAAACTCGATATTAGTGTAGGTCGATATAAAAAAATCGATATTTTGACTGCGCACCCTTTAAAGGGGATCAATGTAATATTCCCACTCAAATCAAACACACATCGGGGAAGGTGATGGAGAATAAAGAGGTTACATTTATTACTCATTGAAGAGGTGTAATTAAGTATTCCCACTCCAATGTAAGCTACATTGGGGAAAGTGTTGGAGTTTCAAAGGGGTATATTTACAATTCCAACTCCAATCTAAGCTTGTGAAGGTGTTTGAACATTGAAGGGGTTACATTTACTATGCCACTACAATCTACAATCTAAGCTACATTGGGTAAAGAGTTAGACATTGTAGGGGTAAAATGTACTATTACGCCTCCAATCTAAACTACATTGGTGAAGGCATTGGACATTGTAGGGATTTAATTTAGTAAACCCACCCCAACCTAAGGTACATTACAATTTAAATGGGATATATAAACTATAAATATTTTAAGGAATCCAGAATATAAAGTATTGTGTTGAAAAAATGAACAAAACATTTTTTGTGTAAATATTTTTATTGATATTTTCGTGCATAATGTAGTTCATGTTGTCCAGTGTCTAACATATCTGTGAATATTCTACCATAGAAGCAAAGCAGTTCTAAAAATTAGCACAGTGCTTATGGGTGACATCTTTCAAAGAGTGAGTCAAGATGCTAATAGAAATCTAATATCCCAACATTCATATCAGATGATGTAACACTTTCACTCCCCCGAAGGGAATGGTATGTTTCAGCCAGCCATCCTAACGAATAAGGAAGAAGTTAAATAAACATTCAACAAGCTAAGTTTCCAGGCCCCTTTCTTGTGAACTGTGGAATATAATCACCCTATGACTAGGTGGCTGCCCCCAGCCCTTCAGTTAAAAAAATCCAGAACCTTCCACTTGGGAGGAATCATGGTGCTCAGGATGCCCCTGCACATGGCCCTGTATAGTAGTTTCCATTTGGCTACAAAGCATAACTGTTCACCATTTATATTGTTAGTTAATTGCTCCATGGCTAAAATCGTCCATATAGCTCAAACATTTTGTGCTGTTCCTAACCAAAATTAGGGTCACATCATTTGTGTGCCTTAGAGCTTGAAAGGTCGAAGATAGTGCTTTACTTGTTGGAGCAAGAGTCCTCACACATCCAGAAGGATGTCATGCTTCACCATTGAGTACATTCATCTTGATGGCGTTAATCCTACCCACTCATGAGATGATTAATTGGCCCAGGAGTCCAAGTCACAGTGGATCATGAACAGCAGTGAGGGGTAATTATAATGGAATAGCTCTCCCCGGCTTCTAGTAGTCCGCACTCCCAGAAATATAATGACTTTCTTGGCCCAGCCAAAAGGGAAGTCCAAGTGCGGGGAGCCACCTCCTTGACCACAGACTTACTTTAAGGATCTCAGATTTATTATAGCTGATTTATATTCAGAAACAGACTTGAAGGCCTGCAGGAGAGCCATTACTGCAAAGAGAGACATTTGTGGGGCCCTTGGGGTTCAGAAGTACATCATTCACATAAAGGGAGAGTTTATATTCTTGGCCTCCAAATTGATTCCTACCACCCCCTCCATCTTCCAGACATGACCAGTAAGGGACTCTATGAAGAGGGCAAACAGAAGTGGGGATAATTCAAACCCATGTCTAATACTCCTTTACAACCTGAAATCCTGGATAGTCCGGACATTGGGAGCTACCCTAGCTGTGGGGCCTGTGTAGGCAGAATAATCGTATTTAAGAAGCAATGGACAATGCCTATTCACTGGAGGACAAGATGCAGAAACGACCAGTGCACCCGGTTGAAAGCTTTTTCTATGTTTAACAACAACAAAATTGCCAGAATGTTCTTAACTGTAGCTTTTTTGATCAGAAGGATGTTTGCCCTTATGTTATCATGGGTCTGGTGCCCCTGCACAAAAATGCTTTGATACAGATATACCAGGGAGGGGAGGAGCTCATTGAGGCGTATAGCAAGGATATTGGAATACAGTTTAGCATCAATGTTCTTAAATGCAGTGAGGCGATAAGAGGCACACTTTTGTGTGTCTTTGTCCGGTTTTAGGATGACCGAAATTACTTTTACCCCCATTGTGGGAGCTGTATATCTACCTCTGCACAGTGATAGAACAGGCCGTTAATTTGGGTATCACTTTGCTCAAGTACATTTCATAAAAGTTAGGCTTTTAACCTCTCAGGGCCCCGGGCTTTACTATTTTTCAGAGCCTTTATTGCATCCTTCACCTCCTCTTGCTGCGTAGGGGTCTCCACGATATCCCTCTGAGTCCCCGTAATACAGGAAATATGAATATCTCTGAGGTATACCACTTGATGGGGTGCTGAACAGGCCTCCCCAGAGTATAACTCAAAATAGAAAAAGAAAAACTCTTCATGATTCGCTCTATCATCAGTAATTTTAGTGCTGGTGGGAGTGAGGACTTCTTTCATGTAATCCTTTTCTTGTCTGCCACATGGCAGCCTCGTTAACTGTGTGCCTACCTTGTCACCCATAACACAGAATCTCTTCTTTAAGAGCAGAAGTGCAAGCTCTGTTTTATTAGTATAGTACATGCGAAGTTGCCCTCCTGCAACAACTAGCTTTCATTTGTTCTGTAGTCTTGGATTCTCTGCCCTAGCAATTTCAAGCTCTTGTATCTCTTGTTCAAGTTTCTGAACTCCTAATTTGTAGAGGCGCTGTCAGTTAGCAGCTGCTGCGATTAAGTGGCCAAGGATTACTGTCTTAAAGGTGTCCCAAACACTGCCAATGGGCCCATCATTCCCGTTGTTTAGGCTGAAATACTCATCAATATGTTGGCTGATCTCTTCATGGGCACAGGATCCCTGATCAGCAATGGATGCAGGCGCCAGCTCCAGGAGGAATCCCTGTTACTTAGCACCAAATGCACAGACATGGGAGTGTGATCTGATATAACTATTGCCCCTATGTGTGCCTCCCTGACAGGAGTGATGTGCTGATCAGAACAAGTTTGATTCAATAATTTGTCCTATGAATATGAGAATAGCATGTATTGTCAGACTCGGATGGGTGTAACTCTCACCATGAGTCTGGAGGTCCATCTCCACCAGCTAGTTTTTTAACCCTTTGAAAAGGCAGCAGTTTGACCCAGCCTGCCCACCTCCTTATTATTCTGGGGATTACATGCCTCATTAAATCCCCGGTGACGATAATTTGGCCCTTGGCCACAGGATTGGGGGGAATTTCAAAAGATATGCATCTTGGTCAAGGTTTGGGCCATATACTGTGGCTAATGTAACCAGGCGGCCCTTGAGTGTCCCAATCAGAATTAAGTACTGGCCTTCTCTATCGATCATGGCCTCCAAAATCCCAAGGGGAAGATTGTGCCTCAGAGAGATGGCCACACTTGCTGCTTAGTGGATCCTCTTTCAAAGAGAGGGTCTCATTCAGGCACATAATGTCCCTAATAGCCCTACAGACCGTCCACCTGTAATTAGGAGCATGAAAGATGTTGAAAAAAGAAGATGTCTTCACACAGATGAGGTTCCAGTGGAACCTGTTTATTAGAATAAGATCCTCACAAGGAGCAGCACCAGCATGTGACATTACGTTGCCTGTCACCCTTCAACTGTCAGACCAACCGACCTCCCTGGAACCCTGGTCCCGTAGTTCTATGTTCTACATTCCACCCATGACAACATTCTACTTCTATATGTTCTACCTGCCTATCTCTATCTCACACCTCCCCCCTTGAACTATATAAAACTTGATACAATATACTATGACTAAAATTGGATAACACCAAAAAAATACGAAGGCTTACTTAGATATAATACACAATGATGCAAGATAATACATTTAATGATACAAGAAGGCATTATCCTAACTGATAATCATTAAAACATTTAGGTAGTTACCTCACTCTTGCACCCCTATTTGATGACACAAGAAGATATTATCCTACCTGGTAATCATCAAAACGTGCAGGTGGTTTCCTCACTCTTGCAACCCGCTGCACACACTCATTCATCTCAAAATCATCATCCCTTCTATCCACACCATGACCACTTCCACCTCGCGACACATCCACATCCACATCAAAATCTTCCCCCAACATGTAACCACCACCACCACTCACATCATTATTAGATATGCCACTCGTCTTAGCATCACTTCCCTTTGTTTCACACAAACTTACTCACTAAAAGTAAATTCCCTAGATTCTCATCTTCCAGTCTCACAGTACTACCCAGAACCTTAATCACCATCAAAGATTGGACCAATTGGCTGCACCTTTCTTAACAAATATTGGTTTCTTTACACAAAAGTACTGCCCTATTTCCACCCAGTGCAATTTAGTATTATTATTTTTTTCACGTTTAGTAAGTTCCTATAAAGATTCCGCCTTTCTTCTCATATTTTGGTCTGGTTCCAATCCAATTAATTTGCAATTTTTCATCTTGAACCACCATGGTTCCAATTTAGTAGACGGTTTCCTACCCCTTAATAATTCAAATGCCATTTTGCCCGCCACAGAATGGGGATAAACCCTGTAAGACAACAATCTCTTCTACAGTGATTTTTTCCACGACAAATCAGATTTATTAGCTAGCTGAATGGATTCCTTTACCACCAAATGAAATTGTTCTACATGACCATTTCCTTCCGGGTGATACAATGATGTTCTCACATGTTTTATACCACAGTCCTTCAGAAACACTTGCATATTGCCAGATGTAATTTGCACCCCATTATCTGAAACCAACACTTCAGGAATACCTTCCCATTCAAGCACATCTTCAAGAAATTCTATTACCACATCCATAGTTACATTACTCACCATCCTCACTTCTGAGCATTTAGAACAATAGTCAATAAAATACTATGGCATAATTTTCTTTAAAAGACAGTGTAGAAAAGGAACCCATGAAGTCAATAGCAAATTTTTGCCAGTGACCATCCGGTAATTCTACCGTTGTTAAAGGTATATTTAAGCATTTGGTCACTATGTCACTTGCACTACAAGCGTTGCATTTGCTAACCTAACGGTCCACCATGGCATCCAAACATGACCACCAAAAGGTTTGCCAGCCAGGGTGTCAAATTTTTTCCGCTACCTGGTCTCAAAATATTGACCAAAGGCTTATGATCAGTACATATATACAATTTCCTCCCCCACACATACATTTGAAATCCCTCTGCTGCTCATGCAGCTGCAAGAAGTTCTTTCTCAATTACCGAGTAATTACGCTTGGTTTGCATTAAGGTGTGTGAAGCATATGGAAAAAATCCAAGATGCACAATTATTTTTTTGTGAAAGAACGGCACCAATACCATAACTGCTTGTATGTACAGATTACACACATTCGGCCCCTCTTACAAATGATTTCAAACAAGGTGCTACTGATATTTCCTTTTTGATCTCATTAAAACATTTTGTTTGTTCATGTGACTAGCAAAACTTAGCATTCTTCTTTAATAAAATCTGAAATGGTTCCACATTGGAAGCATAGTTTTCCACAAATCGCAAATAAAATTCAGTGAGCCCCGAAAATTACATCAATTAATCCTTGTTCATTGGCTGGGGTGATTTTACAATAGCTTCAATATGACTAATCTTGGGCTGAATTCCTCCCTTAGATATTACGTGCCCTAGATATTCCACACTCTGTATACCAAAAAAACATTTTTAATTTTTCACCGTCAACCCATTATCTTTGAGCACCAGCATAACCAATCGTAAGGGACTGTCATGGGAACATTTGTCTTGACCAAAGATAAAAATGTCATCATGGAATACCTTAGCTCCTTGTATTCCAGACAAAATTCTGGCCATTTCTCTTTGGAGCACTTACAAGCTCAAAAGGCATCCTCTTGTACTGATACATGCCTTTAGGGGTTATGAAAGCTATGCAATGCTTTGATTCCTCCTCTAACTCAATCTGATGATATGCATTAGTGTGATCAATTGCCTGGAACACATTTGCATTCCCAATTGCTGATGTTAATTCTTGCAAACTAGGAAGGGGAAAGGTGTCCACCCAGATTGCATAATTTAAAAACGTCATGTCCACACATAGGGCCTGATTCCGATCTCGCTCGGAAAGCCCTACGGCCGACTCGGTCCCGTAGAGCTTTCCGAATGACTCGTGCTCCTGGGCTCCGAATGCCCGAGAACGATGCAAGTACGCGCTGACGGACTCGGATCGCTCGGAGCCGCATTGAAGTCAATGGGAGCCTGTTGTACGTTGCGTACATAGGCTTCCATTGAGAAAAAAGTACGTCACGGAAAAGGATGCCCCCTGTCGTGGAGACGCATCTGTGCCCCCTGCACCATACATGCATGTATAGGGGGACCCTTGGGTCCCCCCTGTGCCTGAGTGGTAGGGCTACGGGTGAAGGGGGTCCCGCTACGGCCCCCCGAAGTCCCCTTCCCGAAGCTTTTTCGAGTCGGAGGCTCCGAGTCGATGCAGCTGCTCGACGCGTGTATCGTACTTGGTCGCTCGGAAATCGGACCCATTGCGCTACACGAGTCGGCCATGTTGTAGTCGTCTGGAGGGCTTCGCTGACGGGTACGAGTCGCTCGGAGCGCGAGGCGATATTCACATCGTACTCGCTCGCTCGTACGGCGGGACGAGTCAGTCGGAAATCGAACTCGCGACTCGGACTCGCTTCTGACGGATGCCGTCAGGAGCCCTTCCGAGCGAGATTGGAATCGGGCCCATAGTCGTAACTCCCCATTGGGTTTAAGGGAAATTACTACTGGTGAAACCCAATCAGAACTCTCCACAAGTTTGATAATTTCTTTTTTGCACAAATCCTTCAAAATGCCCTTCAGTCTCTCCATATAGTTTAATGGTACATTTCTCAACTTTTGCCTGATAGGAGCTACCCCATCGAGCAAAATAATTTTGTGTTTGAACCCTTGCATTCTTTCCAATCGATCACTGAACACACTTGGATATTCATATTTTAAACTCTCTTATTCATTTTCAGTGTCAAGTTTTTTTCCATCTACCTCCTTCTTATGGACAGAAAATGCAGGCAGATTGACACATGGATGAATATTCACCCCCAATTCTGTTATATGTGGCCATCCTGGGATCATGGCTCCTTTATTAGCTACATACATTTTCCCATAGCATTTTTCCGAATCAAATTCAATATCTGCCCACATAAATCCTTGCATAGAAGTTTTATAACCAGAATAGCTACCTGGATTAGCATCAGGTTTACTCAATTCCCTGCCATGCCACTACTTGTCAAATATATTTTTCCCCAAGATAGTATACCATGCACAAGAATCTACCATGGTCTCAATGGGTGCATCATCAATATGTACTACACAACTGGTTAACTTCATAGCTTTCTTTCTTCCAGACACTTGCTCATCTTGCACATTCAACACTACACTCTGCAAACTCCTCTACTCATCTGTAATATCTTCCACAATTTGATTTACCTTCTTACTTATATTTTTACACATTCTGCTAAAATTGACCTTTTTCTTGCAGGAGCGTCATACTTTGTTCAATGCAGGACACACTGTGGAATGAGCCAAATGGCTACTAGAACCGTACCTGAAACACAACAATCCTTTACCAGGTGTACGTCCCCTTCTCTTGTCTTCACCTCTCCAGTTCTACCTTTTTTGGGGGGATCCTTCCCTCCACTAATTGCACTTACATGAGCAGCACTGCCACATTCACTCATTACCGTTTGTATGCATTTCTCCGATACCTCAATGCTTCTTGCTACTTCAACTGCCGCCTTCAATGTTATCTCCTCCCCACACAACCATAATTTTTCTTGGACTTTCTTAGGCTTGGTCTTCTTGAGAATTTGGTCTCTCAACACCTGGGCATGCGAAATATGTTCAAAGTCACAAGTTACAGCTAAACCCCTTAAAGCAGCAGCAAACTTATCAATAGTTTCATCTTCCTTCTGTGATCTCGAACAGAACTTAAAACATTCCATGACCACAATGATTTTCCAGCCAAATCTTTCCTGCATTTGTTTACTGGTATGTACCAATATCACCTGCATTCTCTACAGGAGGCACATTTTTAATTCTCTTAATCCAATAGCCCCCAACCTATGTTTCAATAATGACAAATGTCTTTCATCCAAATATTCATCCTCCTCCAGTACTTACACATACACTTTAAACATGTCCAACCATACATCCCACTGTATGGGTGGTTCCCTAGGCTCTACTAAGAAAAACAGGGGTGGGTTGTTGAATACTTGCCATACTATGAAAACTGTCTAGGCAAATCACAATAAGAATTATGTATGACTTTTACAATATGCTGTTGCCAACAGTAAAATTCACCTAAGAATTTAAAAAATAAAATAAAATAAAATCGCAGTACACAAAATAATGTAAAATACACTAAATAAGTACCAAAAAATAAGTACCAAAACTGTGCCAAACCAACTAATCAAATGCACAACAGGTGTGCCTGACACCATCTGCACAGTGTAGCACACAGGTAGCACAAGTCATGCAATAGACATGAAGTGTGAACTTAGGAAGTTAATGGTTATGCAATTGGCAGGTGGCATAATGATTACCAAAATAAAGCCTTACCCACAACTCCACTAAGCCCATGTACACCTACTTGCCAGGTGTCACAGGATCAATACCAGCACTAATATTTCAGGCAACTGTTGGAGGCATCCCGTCAGCTCATAGCCACAAAATCTTATGATGCAGTTTCAATGCTATTGCTCAGAGTGATGGCAAATTAATTTTGCCAACATGCACAACACAAGGAAATAGTTGCAGCAACCTCCAATACTTTTGGCCCCACAGTGCAAGCTGGGAATTGGCTCCCAACGTGCGCGTCACTTTGCTCAATTGTCACTGGCCCAGCAACCTCCAATACGTATGGGTGCACAGCACATGATGCTCGTCACTTTGCACAATCGTCACTGGTCCAGCAACCTCCAATACTTGTGGGCCCACAGCACAGGATGGAAAATAGCAGCCGATGTCCACGTCGTTACACAGCGGTCACAACTAGACCTGCAACCTTCTCAATCCTTGGCTAAAGATGGCCAACAATGTGACATGTCACTCCGCAGGTACCAGATGAAGGACTGCCGACGTCCCCACAAGACATCCAATATGCAATATGGCCACACTTCCCAACCACTAGAACGGTAACCTTGATGCGCATACGTCACGCATCGCAAGTCATCACATCTAGTTGTTTTTTGGAGCCCAACACCGCAGAATGATAGGGATAATCAGATGATCATCCAGGCTTATAAAATTCAATCAATCAATCAATAGTACTTTATTCAGCTTTTGTAAAAAAATACCCATAAAAGTCAGGGTTGCAACAATACAGGGTACACCCATCCTATACATCAACAACCATCAAATAAAATTCATAATTTTAAAACACATGCTGATAAACATATAAAAATACAAGTAAGACAGGTTAAAAGGGAAGCAAAGTGACGTTTTGTTCGAGCCTACTCCACCTATAGAACTTAGTCACAGCTAGAACTAAGCCTAACTGCGGCCTTTAAAAAACTGAGAACATGCCATACCGTGGACCCTGAAAGCATAGCTAAAAAGGTAAAAGCAGGACGCATTTGTTTAAAATTAGCTTTTTTTAAAATTGGGACTAGATAAGTCCTCTTTGGCACCTCATAATTACTACAGAACAATAAAAAATGAAGCATGTCCTGGGGGGACTTACCATCACAATCACAGGGTAGCAGGGTCTCGCCTTTACTACTCCCACGTGGGTAAGTGAGGAGAAGGTGGAATAAGTCAAAGCGAAACCTTGTCAGTAAAAAACGGTCATACGAACTGGGGAGCCCTAAAAGATACGGTTCCGTAGATTGTACGGTTTTCAAGATCATAAATTTATATACGCTGGGCTTTGTTAGCTCACGCTCTTCCTTGTCCACCACCCGCTGTCTAAGAAAAGACTCCTTGGCCCAAAGTAGGTCCTTCCTTTTGATTGGATCCGGGTTACTAAAGAGATCCGCCCTTCCTAGACTCCTAAAACCTTCTCAAATGTATTTAAGCCAGGGGATATGATGAAAATGGTCAAGAGCCATGCAATCCCTTAGGATGTCTTTATTTAAGGCAGTCCCCTTGTTCAGCCATACTTTGAGCCAATGGGATGGGGGGTGAAAAGACAACAAATCTGACAGATAAGACATACCCAGTTCTTCATGTGAGATAAAAATGGAGGTTCCCTGGGGTACGCATAAGAGTCGTCTCAGGAACCTATTTTCAACTCTTGGTAGCTCCTCATGGGAAGTGTGGCCCCAGATTTCACTACCATACGCCACCTGTGCTAAACACTTGGCTCTACAAATCTGCAAGATTGCACCTATTGGTTTTTTGCCCAACAGGTAGGCAAAATTAAAAATTGCAGCATTGGCCCATAAACATTCCCCTTACTTTTTACTTTTCAAAGGGCCCCAGTTTAACTTGGCATCAAGCATGACCCCCAGATGAGAAAAAGCGCTAGTCTTGGGGACTGGGGTGGACTCAACCTTAAAATTAAAAGACTTCTTAGAGCTGTATCCCGCCTGCATCACATATGACTTAGAGTGTTTGACCAACAGGTCCGGGTCTTCCATAAACATCACGAAGGACTTAAGTAAAGTTTGCAAACCCCTTGTGGTCCGGTCCATGAGGACAGCGCAGTCCGCGTACAATAATACCGGCACACCACGTTGTCCCACCTGGGGAAAGTCTACCTGTGTGTCAACTAATACCTTCTCCGAGTTATTAATATAAATTAAATAAAAATGGGTCCAGTATACAACCCTGTCGGACCCCTCTCTGTATTGGGAACTGTCAGGTGACCTTACAATCGTTCGTGTATCGTACCTCCGCTTTGGTATCCCTATGGAGCTCACGTAGGAAGAGGACGATATCTTTATCCACACTCATACACAATAGGGTCTCCCATAGCTTGTTTCTGTTCACACGTTCAAAGGCAGAGGACAAGTCCATGAAGGAGAGATATATGCTACCGGGTCGGACAATGGTATAATTGTTGACAGTCATATACAAGTTCAAACATTGATCAACTGTTGACCTACCTGGACGGAAACAATATTGGATGTCTGCTAAGATGTTATTATCATCTGCCCATGTAGTTAACCTTTTCAACAGGATGCGTCCCACCACCTTAACAGAGGAGTCTAATAGGGATATTGGCCTGTAGCAAAGGGTACTATCCCTATTAAATTTTTTAAAGACTGGGACAGTGGTGGATATGGCCCAGGTGCTTGGCGGATCATCTCTAATTGCTGCGTTAATAATGGTAGTGAGAACTGGCACTCAGAAGTGTGGGTTGGATATATAAAGGTCCAGGGGGATACCATCGGGTCCTGGTGCCTTATTTCTGGATAACCCTTCAATACCCTTACTGACTTCATCGGCTGTGATAACAAGGGGCGATTTCCCTTCACCACTAACAATGGCTATACTGGCATCCGATGGGCTTCTAAACATTTCCTCAAAGTAACCAACCCATTCATCTTCTGTAAAATGTGCGTCAAGAACCTGTACATTTTCTCCTGACAAAAAAGGACTGTTGACGATGCTCCAAAACTTATTACTGTTTTTCAAGATGCAGGCCTCGATAAGCTTGTTCTATGCCTCATCCCTTAACTCGGCCTTTCGCCTTGCTAATTCCACTTTGTATTTCCTTCTACACTCTTTCACCAAAGCAAGATCCCTTGATTTGGTACCTAGCGCCCCCCCTCAGATTCCTGGGCACACCGGAGCAATCACGGTCAAACCATCTCGTGACTCAGTCCATCAAGTACGTGGGCGGTGCCTTAAGAAGGTCTCCGATAGTACACGAGATGGCCGAGAATGCCTCTAAGACAACCGCCGGCTCTTCCTGCCAGGTTGAACGGATATCAATTTCCCTCTTACACTTGGCTAGAAGGGAATAATAGAAGGAGTCCGGGGCTATCTGTGCCCACCTTAGCCTTCTACCCTGATCTGTTGCCTTAAGTGTCCCCCGGCTACTGTCCTCCGGGATTTCCCAAGTCGGGGCCATCTGGTCAAGGTGCACAGCAGATTGTGATCACTAAAGATACTATCTTCAATGAAGAAGTCCAGAAGAAGTGGATAGAGGGGGCTGGAAACAAAAATAATATCTATAAATGTTGCACTCCCCCTCCCTGTGAAGGTGGGATTGATGAGTTTCCTGCCTTGGTCCAACCGGCACATGGCATGGGTTAAATCGAACTCATCAACTAGGAAATTGAGGATGTCTCCCTGCTTGGTATGTTCTACATGCATACCCATCATACGCGGGCATCCCATGTCAGTTAGAATTCTTGCTGTCGGATCCCCACATAAGTGAAGATTGAAGTCTCCTGCAATCATAGGGTAACCGTTGTAAGGGGCTTTGATGGTTGAATTTCTTAGAAAGGAGCCTATCCTAGAGATGTTACAAACATCTAAAGAAGGAGGAGTGGCATTATAGAAATTCAACAGCAACAAGTTATCAGACCCCTGGGAAAAAGATAACGCCTGCAAGCAAGGATTATCAGTAGATAGCACCTTCAAGCGACTATGTACATCCAGGGAGACATAAATTACCAACCCACACTTAGATCTTCCCACCCTGGAAGGAATGGCTGTTGGAAAAAAGGTCTTATATCCCTCTAGAAAAAAGCTATTTGTGTTGGACCACGTCTCCTGAAGACATATCACGTCAAATCCTTTTAAACATGTAATCCAGCCGGGGTCAGCAAACTTACTCGCAAATCTGGCTATATTCCACAAAACGAATTTGCAGGCCTTGCCGTCCCCTCAAGCAGTAGGGAGGGCCAGTGTATTCTTTGGATGCGAGGGTGATGTCCCTGCGATTTCCGTACCCATAAGTCAATCGCAGGAGTCCAGAGTTTCCAAAGGTGCAAAACTGTTGTAAAGGGGTGTGTCATGTGTTACAATCTGCCAGTCCAGCTGGGGACGAACGGGATGAGCTGGGAACCTCCATGTATTCCCCCCATTGGGTGTCTTCACAATACTTAAAGATCTATAAAAGTGCCCCAAGAGAAGGGCCACAATAGACAAGACAACACCACATGATTTATTCTGTGTAGCTGCATACAAGATTCTCTCTGCCAAGTGGGGTCTGTTGAAATTGACAATTACACAGTCTCCTACCATGTATTTTGTAGACCTTCCAACCCAGGAAACTCTACGAACCATATTTATGAATCTCTCCATCCTTAGACCAAGGGCAGTGTTACTATTCAGCCAGTGCAGGACTTTATTCGTAAGTTGGTCAAAATCTTCAGTGGCACCCATGGGAAGCACCGGGACATTCCCGAGTACCACCACTTACGATGATGATTCATGTGGAAGATGTAAGGTTGATAACCTCTGCCTCTGTCTCTGTCCCATGGGGTCTGCTGCTCGGGCCTCTATGTCATCCCCCCTCCTCTTGATGACTCTCCCAATGTGGATTTGGCTGGCCTAGGGCAGGCTATGGGGCACTGGGGTTTCGAAGCCACCACTCCACCCAATAAATCTGCCACCCGGGAGTTTGAATCCACCTGGGACCGGGAAGGAAGATTGTCACTACCTTGCACAGATTTTAACAATAGTGATTGCATATGCCCACTTGGCCCTTGATCACCAGTTCTGTCACTCGCTGGCCGGAGACTGGCTAATGCCCCCCCCCCCCAAATACTTTGAGAGTCATTGTCCCCTGCTAGACTATGCTGGCAGATCCTCAAAAGCTCCAACTCCATTGTGGCTAAACATTGCCTAAAATGCTCTAGTTTGAGGTCCATACTTGCCAGCAAATAACCCATCCAGCCTTCCAGCATGGCCGCCATATCATCCTTGGTTAATGGTTGCGGTTTGCTAGCACATTGCCCTGGTCCCTCTGCCCTTGGACGTTTCGCTTTAATCCCAGTCAACTAGCCTTTCCTGTTAACTCCCGTTTCTGCCCCTACTCTAATTCCCCCTGTCTGGACAGTGCACACCGAGCCCTTACTTCGTGCACTCAGACATGTTAACTGAGGCCTGGTGTTAATGGCTGGCCCTTCGTCTTGGCCAAGTCCTCCCCCCAACCCCCCGACTCAGGGATCTTACTGGTGTAGTTGAGGGTCCTTCGTCCGGCTTGGGAGACTGGGATAAACTACCCCCGGATGTACTTGGTGGGCTAGCAACAAGACGAAGTACAGGGGAACGGGGGAGCCGACGGGCCACCAACTCACTTGCTCGTAATAGAAAGGAGTCCATCGTAGAAGCTGCTGGCCCTGTGGGGTAATGCCGACAGGCCCTTACATTTCCCCATGGTTCACAGACAGGGGTTTTACAGCAGATACTGGCTAGACAGGCAGGCAGGACTGAGCAGGACTAAAATATACCCACTATCAACCCTGGCACCCCTGGCCCAGAAATTGAGGGGATGATAAAACTTCTCCTACCTTCCTGTACTTGTAGAAGGTGATGATCATCCACGAGGCTCCTTTACCAGTAGCTCCCCTATGACCTCGTCCCAGGAAATCCACACTACTGCACCAAGGGCCTACCACAAATTCCAAGGACCGATGACCTAGAGGACCAATAGGGGTGGACCAGCCCAGCCTCCTCTGAGCTCCGACGGGCGTGGACGAGCCCGCCCTTGGCTCGGGATACGTCCAGTCACAGCCTGCATGCATCCCGCGCCGCGGGTGGCAACCAGTGCTTTTCAGCACACGCAGCTCGGGCATGCTGCCTGGCTTCTCCTCCTCTTTCCCGCCGGCGATTCTGGGACACCAAGTCCCTCAAGTTCAGTGAGTCCAGCAGAAGCCAACCAACTAACTAGGAATGCGTCCCACGCCGTGGGAGGCAACCATCGCTTTTCAGCGCACACGACGCGGGCGTGCTGCCTGACTCCTCCTGCTCCTTCCCGCCGGTGATTCTGGGACACCGAGTCCCTCAAGTGCAGTGAGTCCAGCAGAAGCCAACCAACCAACTAGGAATGCATCCCGCGCTGTGGGAGGCAACCAGCGCTTTTCAGCGCGCGTGGAGTAGGCGTGCTGCCTGGCTCCTCCTTCCCACTGGCGATTCTGGGACACTGAGTGCCTCAAGTGCAGTGAGTCCATCAGATGCCAACCAGCCAACTCAGAATGCGTAAAATTCAAAACTGCCAGTCAACAAAAAAGAACATCCTTAGGACACCAGCAAGGATGTACTCAGCATATAGGCCCATCGATCACACAATCCCATCTTCAGCATTAACGATCCGTCTGTCGACACCTCTCAATCCTACCCTCATCTCTAAGAAAAAAAGAAGAGGTCTTCACACAGGTGAAGATTCAGGAGAACTTGCTTACTAGAATAGGATCCTCATAAGGAGCAGCACCAGCATGTGGCATTACGTTGCCTGTCACCCTTCAAAAGCAGACCAACTGACCTCTGTAGAACCCTGGTCCCATAGTTCAATGTTCTACATTCCCCCCATGAAAACATTCTACTTCATATGTTCTACCTAGCTATCTCTATTCCACAAAAGACTCTTACATTCAAGATTATAATGATTGTCCTGTCATTAAATCAAGTGAGGTGCCTAGTGAAAGCATGAGAGTAAACTAGTTAGTTCTGTAAGTAAGCATAAACAATTTCTCTGCATCCCCCATTCTGTATAAACATAACCATAACAGAACTGAGATATAAAATAGTGCAGGCTCGAATCTACTGTGTAGTTGTGAACGGGGACTGAATGTTGCCCCTATTACCGCTTTGTGGGGGGCAAGGAAATCCAACATCCCCCACCGGCTCCACTATTAGACGGGGAATGAGTCCCTCAGGGACAGGTTTCAGATACAGAGAAGATCATAGTGCCCCCTCCTCTCCCAGGCCTGACCCAGGACATCCAAATATACATTATTACTTCACAAGGTCTTTATAGCCAGTGATAACACTATCTCAACTATACAAGCCTTTCCAGGCAACATTATCCTCAGTTGTGGGACCCATCTCATCAGCATTGGAGTGTAGGGTTGCAAGAGTCCTGATGCAAGTAATGAGCCAGCGATCAGGCGTGTGGCGTTGATGTCACTAGTGACCCAGAAAGCCGCCAGCTAGAGACGTTCTTTATCCCCTGAGCATTTCCTTACGGTGGTGTGGCCCTAATGGTGACTCCAACCAACCTGGTGTCCACCTTGAAGAAGCTCCAGAGTCATTATTACATTGCAAGGCATCTGGCATACCATCAGAGTTGGGGATTCCCAGCAAAAGGAAGGCATGTATCCCCTCCGTTACGTGTTGTTGTTTGCCTCAGAATTGGAAAGAGAGGCCAAAGGGATATGTCCAGTGATACTTAATGACTTCCTCTTGCTGCCTCTTAGTGACCATTCAGAATTCTGCTCTCTTCTGTAAGGTAGCATGCACGTCATTCTGATAGATGGAGCATGTGTATTCATGAAATGAGAAATTGCCAAGCTCTTGCACCTTTTTCAAAACTTTCTCCTTTTCGGAGTAGTAGTGAAATTTGACCAGAATGTCTCTTGGTCATTGTTGCTGGTCCATCCATCTAGGGCCTGTCTGTGAACGCTGTCAGGCACACCTCACAGTGTCTATGTCCCAGCATTTTCAGAAACATGTCTGTTACAAAAGCTTCCAAGTTAGACGCCGGGACCTCTTCGCTCAGGCTGAGTAACCGCAGGTTTTCTCTTTCAGAACGGGTCTCTAAATCTTCGAGCTTGTTTATGGCCAGACTCAGTCAACAATTGTTGCTCAGATATGAATTTACCTTAAAAAATGAAAAGGCTTGAGGCGTTTTGGCAAAACAGAAACAAGTTGGTTTAATTAAAGACAGCGGCTGGGAGAGTATCGACATAGTAGCGTCTGAAGAGAAAGTCTCTCATTGTACAGAAGTTATGGCCGACCATTTATACTATTCGTGAGGTACAATAAACCGTTTGGGCATTCTTGCCCTAGTCGTAAACAACATGTATAACCATCTTATAAGGGGGACACAGGTAGCTCTCGACCTCGGGGAGAGCTAGTCTGGGCCAGTGGGTATGTTTCCAGATGTCCAGCGTGGGGAGCGCATAATCACTACGTGTGGTGTGTATGCTGTTTCCTGATTGGCTGAGCGTTCCTAACTTTATGTGGCATCTATCTTTGTGGTACTTTGGGAACGTGTGCCTTTGGTTTTGTTGGGGCCAATTTCCTCGGACCTGTTTGTTGTGTGACTGCATATCTGTGGGATTGACCAGATTGTTTTGGGACTAAGTGTAATCCCACCTGTGACCTGTCAATCGGTAGGCTCGGGTTTGGGTTGCAGAGCTTGTCTGACCCCGTATCTCTGACTTGCGGTTGATGGGGAGGTCACATTGGGTGAATCCGACAGCAATGATATGAGTTTGTTAAGATGTGTACAATTAACATGGCGGTCATTGATATAGTTTTTAACAACATCCTTAGTATTGTGCGTACAGTTGTTATAGTGTACATCAAATTGACATTGTTATGTGTGCATTAATTATGGTATGCATTGATATTGTTTCTACTGGTATCAACATTGTTATGCATGCATAGATTATTGCATACATTGACATTGTTTCTACTGGTATTGACATTAGTTATGCAAGCACATTTTATGTCGTGCATCGATATTGCATTTGCCGTGATCGGGCCTGCATATATCATGGTGTGTAATGACATCGTATGCATGGATATTAACATTCCCCCTCTAGTTGAATTTTCATCTACTTTATCCCCCTTATATGTCATGACAGTTACATTATTCGAGATTGTGTGTGTTGCTGTGGTGTGTGTTATCCTTTTCCTAGCTATTTGCATACTACCTAATTTGAGGACAGCGTTTTTCTTACAGCAGGATACCTCCATTTGTAGGAAACCACACAACAGTAGTACACCGGTGAAAACTAGAAGTAGTGACGTGAATAGTTTGGACACCCATAGGGGGATCCAAGAAAAAAAATATACTATGACGCCAGTCCTGCTCAGGGCACCTCACTCCTTCTTCATGTCAGCTTTCAGACAATGCTGTGCTTGGATGGCAGGAGCGAGAGTTCTGTTTTTGAGGAATAAAAGTACAACAGGAAGCACCAATCTTGGCACACACCCCACCCTCCATCGCGGTCATCAAGTCCAACACGTACCGATGTTGCATCACCATAAGGCGGATGGCTCTCAGTTCTTCCTTGATAGCGTTTAGGCTGAGCTCAGTGTTGGTAATCATTTTTAACATCTCCCACCTGGTTATTTGTAACCAGCAGGCGTTCACCTTCAAATGCATGGTGAAGAAGGTTATGGACCCTTCTACATTTATTTGAATCTCTGAAAACAGTCTTGATTCTTCGGAAATGTCCTTGTACTGAGCCCAACCAAAATAATCAGCAGTTGTTCTTATTCGAGCCTGATGCAACAGAGTTGTTTTCTTCTGTAGCGAATGTTGAGACAACTCAAACAGATCTTCACCGGGGTTGACCACCGTTAGGGTGTGTATGGTCGCAAGGGTGCAGAGGCCCCGCCATCCGGGGAGGAGCTGGGTGTAGGCAAGCTCATCACACTGCCAGTAGAGTCCATCGACATGTAGGTGACCCATTGCAGGTCCGGTGTAAGCAGTACTACTTCACAGTTCTCGTTATAACCAAGCAGTATGGTTCCTTTGCCTCTGACACACAAGGAATACAGTGTATGTTTCCATACAAATAGGGGTTGCCCCTTCGCCTCCAACCCTGTGTACCTATTAATCTTGGCACCCAGATTTCCTGGCACAGGGAGTCAAAACTGGCATTTGACCCCCTCCCATGAGACTCATTTCCCCAAGCATGATTGAGGTGAGCAGCCCTGCACTGGAATTCCATGTCCGGGGTCCACTTGTCATTAAAAAAGGTGGCCCCAAATATGTTAAGGGCCACCCTGGGACTGCAGACAGAGGCGGGAGTGAAATTATTTGTGCACTGATGCAGTGGTCTTGCTACCTTCAAAAACCTCTTTTCTGTGAAGTCCAGGGGCTAAACAGTCTCTTCCCCTATAGTGCCCTTCTGCGCATCCTGTCTACCTTGGTTTGGATGTCGTTAGGTGTGGAAAAAAGGTACAGTGTTGTGGAGTTGGTCTTGTACCGGGTGATGTTTAATATTGCTCTGCGGGGTTCTACTCTATTGGGCTGAATCTTGGCCCTGATCCTGAATAGGTTCAGGTGGATGAGGCATTTTGCTTTTTTGAGGGCTTTCTCTTGGGATAAGTAAAGACTGTCTGTGCCTACAGTTTGGGGTATCAGTGAACATATGTAACATGATCTGTTCATGGTTTGAGTGCCCACAGCGGTCATATGTTGATACCAGGTGTTATGTAGGAGTGCACTGTGTAGTGCTTGAGGAATGCTGGCGTGTGGTTCAGCATAGGTGTAAGTGAGGGAGAGAGGTCCCTGCACATGTATTGTAAGAATATTGAAGTAGATTTCATGAGACTGGTCACATTTCTTGCTCCAGAGGGGTGTGACAGCACCCATACTAAACAGAGCATGTACACGAATACATAAATAAATAACGTAAAAAACATTTGTAGGCTATGGGATGGTCTTCAGGGGAGATGTCTGTCGCCTGGGCACCCAGGGGTGTCTTGTCTTGGAGCGGTGCAAGAAGAGTCTTTTTTTATAAAAGAGGTTGTTGTCAAATCAATTTGTAGTCTGTTCTTGAGCGGTTGGCCTTGTTGAAGTCTTTTTGGAAGCTTTGATCGAAGGGCAGCGGACTGCTGCAATGTTGGTGCACGTGCGGCTCGATCACAGTCCTCTAGGATAAAAGCTGTGGGTTGTAGGTTAGCTTGGAAAAAACACATTGTTAGGCAGTTTTTCAGAAAATTCCTGTGTTTACTTTTTACCGATACACTCTTTAGCTCCACTGTGAGTGATATTTTCTAGTGTGGTACTGGAAGGAGTTGCTAGCATTTTTAGGTAATGGTGAGTTTAAGCTGGTTTAGTGCTATTTATACTTTGGTTTCCCCCTCTCCTTGCTACAATGGGGAAAGTAATTTTCCTCTGTGGGTTGCTCCGGTGTGTTGTTTAACCAGTGCAGGGTGTCCTTTTGGCCTGCATGGGTTTCTTGCAACTGTGAGGGTAACTGGATGTTTAATTTGTAGGTTGATGTTTCCATTGACACGTGCACATCACTCAGGTCTCTACACGTGGCGTGTATTGAGATTTTCCCTAATGGGGTTGGGTTGCGCCCTATTTATGGAAGGTTTGGGGATTTTGGGCTACTTTTGGGTTGATTTGTGTGGGTCCCATTGGGCGTTTACCTGTGGTTTGGCAATGCTGCTTCTAACACAGTATATTGCAGGTAGTAGGGGGGTCATTTGTGGCCCCCGTATGGTCTTGCAGGGGAATGGCTGGAATCCTGTTTGTTTGCTGTGTTTTTGCTGAGAGTCTGCTGTGCCATTGGGACTCATGTGCTCAGCCCGATGTGGGTAATACTAATGGACTTGATGGATTTTTTCCTATGGACTGGGTCATGTGGTTGTTTCTTTTTGAAGTTTTGAGGACGTCCTTGCCCTAAGCGTGTGAGAAACCTGCTTCCCGTCACTGGGGCATTTGCCTCGTTTGGAACTATAGGAAGGCCTCAATTTGGTGAAAACCCTGTGGTTGGTTAGACTTCCATATCTCGCCCAAGGTTGCACTTGGACTGTTTGACCTAGGTGCCAGTTTTATGCACTAGTTGGGGGCTACCTTGCTCCCTTGTCTGACTGTCTTCCCCTGGGGACGTGGTCAGCCAACCTCACCCCGGGGGATCAACAGCAGTGGGAGCCCAGGCCCCTGCCGGCACCCAGATGGTGAACTCTAGCATGAACTCCCGGTCGACATAGTAATGCGGCCCTAATGTTGGCCGCTAGTGCCGGGAAGGAAATATAACTGGAAGCGGTGTGAAGGGGATAGCTGCCTTGCAGGGTGGTTTTGGACTTACTGCATGTTTGTACTCTATGATTGCGCTAGGTCATTGCCACCCCAGACAGTCACCACTCCTTGCTGTGGCTGTGGCCCCGGTCCCTGCTGGGCAGGGCTCCCTGTCTGTTGCGGCGGTTGTCCTGCACTCAGCCAACCACCCAGACCCTGTTTCGGCAGGGTGGCTGTAGTCTAATTTCCTTGGGGCTGATTGTACGATGCAACTGCATTGCTCTGGGCTTGGTTTTGGGGATGGATGCTCTGTGGGGGCTGTCCTGGTACTATTCAATTCTGATTGTGGTATATTTTTAGGTGGCACCAGCTAGCCATTTGGCCCATTCTGTGGCAATAGTGTCATTCTATGAGGCTGGGTTGTAACCAGCTTCCCTGACTTCGACGGCTAGGACTGGGTGGTTATCCCCTGGGTTCCGGAGGCGAAGTTCCTTTAATGACTGGTGCCATCTGGACATTTGCAGCCAACACGTCCCCCTTGAGGGTGGTCTTTTTCAGCTTTTGTTGGATGAATTTGGTGGTATCTCTCTGGGCCTGGATTTGCTTTTCCCTGTCCTTCTCCTGTCTTTTCTGGTAATAGTGTAATATGTGGGCCTGTATTTCTTGCCAAGGTTTGATGTCTAGCCCTACTACGCCATCTAGTCTTGTCTGGATCTCAGTGGGTAGTCCCTTCTTGAGGATGTTGTAGATGATTGAAACCTGGAGACCCATGTTGGTCCAGGGCTGTCCTGTCTCTTGTCGCTATCGGTCTCTGATTCTATCTAGGAAATCAGTTACGGTCTTCCCAGGCTTCATGCTTTTTGCCATCAGTTGTCCTACATTTGGGCTGTCAGGGAATATCTCCCTCAGGGCTGTCCAGATCTGGTGCCTGAATGAGTTAAATGTGGTCCCTTCATGCTCGGTGTTGATCAGCGTGACTGTGGGGAAGTGGGCTCGGGAAAACACTGTGTTGGTCTGCTCCCTGATGAGGATGCTGAGAAGACTATTGATGTCCCCTATAGCTAAATTCATACCAGCAGTGTTTTTCTCAAAGCATGAGATTCACTTTCACGGTCCCAGGATGCTTGTTTCCCGTTCAGGGAAGACCTGGCTTGGCAGTTCGGGCTGGACTGTTCTCATGAGGCACAGGGTCAAGACTGATTTGCATATAGCTGGGTCTGAACTGAGGTAGCGAAGTGAACTAAAGAACGATGATGGATTCAACCCAGATCTGTGACTGGGGGTGAGTGTATGAAAAGTTTCAGCACTCCGTCCATCATCTCCTTGTGTTTGCTTTATTCACTTTCCTGCCCCATCCATCAATGGGGGCACTTTGCTCCTGAGCCCTTCTTTGTCCATCTGTGCCCAAGTCACATAAATGGTCCCTGCCATACCTTTCTGTAGTGGCAGACATATTCTGGCGTGGAGAGGCCCTGTTGGTTTCTCTCCGACTTAGTGCTCCCATTGTCTCAGGCATTCCTGCATGTAGGGGTAGTTCCATCGTGGATCTCCCCCTTCTTGCCGGATGCAGTCTTCCATGACGGCCATGTCCTCTGGTTCGAAGGATCTCTCCTCTGGCCAGGGACTATCATACTGGCCCTTCCTTTCAGTCCAGTAGACCAGTAGATGGCAAAAAGGTTATGTGAAGGCCTTGCCCTATTATCTGGATACTATCTATCTAGGGGTAAATTTGCCTGACTGGCATGCTCGAGGAGAGCGACGAATGCCCTTGTCATCGCTCTGCTCATGCATTCATAAATGTGCCATTCGGCTCCTCCTTTGTCTTAACTGTGTTTCAGTTAGGCTTTCCTGGTTTCTTCTCTATTGGTCAGCCCTCTCCTACACCGATGGCCTGGTGGAGTGTGCGTTTCGGTGAGGGGCCTTTCTCCTGACTACTCCCTAGGCTCATCCTCAAGTGGAACCCAGGACCTAGCTCTGGCTTCCTCCAGGGGAGGGTGAGTTGTTCTCTCTTCCTGTTTGGCTTCCCAGGTGAGAGCTCTTCCTCTCTCTAACCTTAGCTAACGCCTCTCCTCTAACTCCCACCTGTGCTGCCTCCTCTGCTCGGTGCTGCTTGCTGTTCTTCTGGGTAGAGTTTTGACCTCAAGCTCACCCCTTAATGCTTCCTCCTCAGCCCAAGCACATCCTGGGGGTGTATATCCTATGGCCTCCCCCTCACTGTCGGAACTCGGGGCTGGGACTCCTATCTTCCCCTCCACTGATGGTGTCATCCTCCAGAACTGCTATGAACTTCCCTCTGATTCTAGGGCGTTCGGAGGGGGGTTAGGAATATGTGCTCCTTGTCCTGTTGGTGCTCCATGGGCCGCGACCGATGGGAGAGGGGTTGAGCTTCAAGGGAGCCTGGTGCCAGGCTGGATGGGGGCCGGTTCTGCCTACGTTTATTGGCCTGGTGGTCTCCCTACCCTGGTTGTGGTGTCTTGCTGCTCTGTGGGGGTTCTACCGGCCACATCAACCGGTGGGTTGGTGTAACCCAGCGCAGGGGCAGCTGGGATGGCAGGCATCAGAGAGAACACTTCCCTGCCGGTGTATGGTGGGGGAGGTGCAGATGCCTCAATTTCAGGTTTAGGGGATAGTCTTGTATGACGGAACTACCTCGAAGATGACCCATAGTTCAAGTAGGGCCTCTAGTTTAGCCCTCTTCTGTCCTGCATACCTGGTCTGTATGTGTGTCTTTGTGTGTTCTATGATATTGGTATTGAATGTTCCCCCCTCAGGCCAGGAGAATGCATATGCTTTGGTATGCTTTGGTATGGGCATGCCACTTGCGACAGTGTTTCTCTAATTTCCGAGCCTGTGTGGGGAACCTAGCTTGCATGTGATCTACTGGAGTTTCAATGATGAATTAGGGAACTTGATAAAGGATTTCACAAACTTTTGATTGTCTCGAGATTTTTAAATAATTACAAATTCTACTCTGATTGTGGGGAAATTCCGTGCACGGGATTGTACCGAAAACAATCCAATGGTTATGAGCTCTATAAAAATTGATGCATCAAAACATTTAACAATTTGACAAAGACAAATGCAAAGAAATAATAACAACCTATAACAAAGTACAAAGGTTAGTTCAGAACAGTACAGGTTGATTTTTAACAGTGAATAATACTCATTATTTCATAAACGTATAAACTCTCTGACATGACATAACATTTAAACATAAAGCACAATTGCAAAATTTTAACAGAACCACAATATCAATAATGCATAAATGGAAAATCAAAAGGAAACTAGAAGAGAAAAGATCGATAGAAAAAATGAATATTTTGTTCCAAAAACATTAGTTCCCTCCTACCAGTCCGAGGAGAGGGGATGCTCTGTGTATTACATGGAACTAAATGAGCCCGATACTCTGTCAATATCGACTCGGTAGACAAAAATAGAAACGATTTGTGAAGAGAAAAAAGGAATAACCTGACAATTATCGGCCCTCTGTGGCCAGACACAAGCTACACCTTTTTCACAAAGGTCTGAATTTTCCCTAACGTCCGAATTACACCCTATATCACACCCAGGGGTCATGCGTACCGTCTACCTGATGCCCAATTATGATCTGACCACCGTGCAGGTGGTCGTAAAATGCTTATTAAAGGAAAGAAAAAGGGTTGCTGCACAAGCTGCAATAGTAACAGCATTTTGAAAACATCTGTGCACCGTGTGCCAGGCACCATGTGGGTCCTGGCACACAGTGCATGGATGTTTGTGGGGCAGCACATGGGCTTCCCTGGCCACATAGCAGAGGCCCACGGGGGACAGGGGCCCTGTTATGGGGCCCCAAAGTCCCATTCTGACAACGTTTTCATGGTGGTGAGACCACAATGAAAAGGCTGTCTGAAACTGACATCCTAATCCCTACCGCCTTAATTGTAGGAATGAGGCACCGACTGCCGCTTGGACGGGCTATTTGAGACAGTTGGAGGCGGCGGTCTTTCCCCTGCCTGATGCGCTCCAACCGCCGGTATCTTAATCCGGTGGTTTGACTGTTGCCCTAGAAGCCGGGTGGTCCGCCTGACATCGTAATCAGACCCCTAGGTTAGGTACTGCATAGTAGGAGTATGCCAGATTTCTAGATTGTTTTATATGCCTGCATATATACACTGTATTAGCACGATGGTGGAACTTTTTATTCTCTTCACTGTCTTGATAATTCTAATAACTTTCATCTGCTTCTGTCTATTGCTCATTGCGGCACAAATAATCTATACAAGAATCACGTTTGTTCACTAAACATTGAAAATGTCCCTCTGTGTATTCGTTGTAAATTTCTCTGAGAGTACGAGAGCATGTGTGACTGAGAAAAAGGGTCCTAGATCTGTTACCACGATCTCTTGGGGATCAGAGATGTCATGTTCGGCGGCTGCCAGAACCATTTGATAGCTGCCTAGGTTTAGGAGTGCTTATGTTGGCACTGTCAGCTAGCTGGCCTATAGGACAACATATCCTGAGGGGGTGCATAGAATCAGTCTGGCACCAGCCCCAACTGTTATGCCATCCACAAAGGCGGAGTTCCTACCGTAGGGTAGAAACTACAAGACATGGTGCCACCAACATTGGTTAGGTACTTATTTTAATGGATCGCCTGAGTACTTCAATCATGCCTCCTCAGAGACCCTTAATTATCTCTAAACAGGAGACGCCCGTGGTGGTAGGGAAGATCCTCCTCAGCTGAGTAGGAACCCGAATGTATTGGCTGTGCAAGCTTGAACTTTAAAGGATGTACTTCCCAGTGTGTATACCCACTCTGTTATTCATTCTTTATTATGTGTGGGGAAGAAAGTCCTCGGGCTTTAAACATTGCAGAGAACTTCGGACATGCGGTGACTCTGAAACTATTACACCATGGTCTCTCCACCAGGTGTGGAGATGTTACCTTCGTGGTTGAAACACACAAAGCATTTAGAATGGAGGTGTTCTATGCTTCGGTTACATTCCCAGCTGCAGACAACACTACACAATTATTTCACATTTACACTGAGGATGAAATACCAGATATCTACACACCATATGAAGAAATAGAAGTTCCTTTCACTAACCAAGAACATATAAATTGGTTTAAAGGTGCCCCCCCACACACAACAGTAAACATTAGCCTCGGTCCGCTCAGCAATGACAGAGTGGCATGATCAGTCTTAGCCGGATACACACCACATCCTAATGTTGATAATTTTCCAGAAACAGAAGTGTGAACACTATACAAAGATTTAGTAACTATATAAAGAAGTCTAACACAGTTCGTCATGCGAATGTTGACACTTACCCCTGCGCAGACTGCTCAAGCTGCACAACCACAATTGGCAATACTAAATGCAGTCATGGGAAAAGTTCCCGTCAGGCAGGAGGAGATTCCGTTCTGGATTTCACAAAAACCAAGTCAGTTTGAAGCAGTGTTTCCCCATACAGACCCGCAGGAAAAACACAGAAGAATGACTATTTGCTTGCCGATGGGGATGGCTCGCCCGTGGAAAACTGCAGCACCTGGGGTACAGTTTTTGCTGCAGTATATACTAGTACACATGATACCCCTTCTCTGGCTGTTTTGCGTGAAGTACTGAAACAGCTTCACAATGAGTACAGGACAGCACCTGCCCTGGACTTGGTGATGAAACTGATAGGCAATTTTGCTGCAGTATCCACCATTATGTTGAGTAACATAAAGGGAGAAGCAGCCACATTGGCCATACATCAACGCCTAAGGGATTTAAATCCTGCACAGCAGGAGCGCGAATCACCTAAAATTATTGAAGAAACCTATGTTTCACTAGGTAGAGATAATTTGGGAGGCAGACATGGTAAACTACAACTAACGAGTCATTCTAAAAAGGATAACTCTAAGCAAGCACGCGATTCTTCAACAAAGTATAAGTGGAATAATAAACAAAAAAATAAGAAAGACAAGACAAAATCACTGGATGGGCCTCCTCAACAGGAAGCCACTGAAAAACGATATAACATCTGAAACCATGATAATATTGGACCCCCTGACAGGTGTCAAGATACTGATACACCTTCGTCTCGTTCCATTCAGGAGTCATCCTAAAAACGTTCGGAGAAAGGTGGAAGGTCAGAGCACAGTTAGGAGGCGCACTTGAAACCAAAGAAGGACTCACAACACCCATCTGACTACATAATAAAACAGAAAGATAAACAGAAAACTTCCAAACCTCAATTCACAAAGAAGAAAATAGCCGTACTAAGGTCTGTCATGCCCTGGATATTGAGGACTCTCTGAAGGCTTCTGAGCGGGAAGTGGGCAGTGACAATGCTAGACAGCACTGCAGAAGTCACAATAGTTTGCCAGAACCTGATGGATTGTCTGATGGGAGTAGCGCTGAGTGTACATATCAAGGTGGAAACACCTGATACTAGGGTAAGTGTACCCCATTGTTTATACGAAAGACAACTCCAATTGGAGGGGGACATACCAAGATATATCAATGTTCTATTTTGGGAGGACTTAACTTATGGATACAATATTCTTTTGTCTGGAAACTTTTGGCCAGCCTGATTTTGTGGTGGACTGCCCACATGGGGAAACAGTAATTTTACCTGCTTTCTCCGACCTCGTTCCAGAATCGGTAAAACATTCATATGCCAAGGAGTGGGTATTAGCACTAGCTCCTGCGTTGTACTGCAACCATGTGGGGTGGGATGACGGTTTCCCTCATCATGAGATCCCATTGAAGACGACCCCACAACCTCAATGACAATGTCCAATTAAACAGGAAGCTAAGAAACAAGTTAGGGAAATCATAGAACAACTTGAATACCAGGGTGTAATAGAAAGTTGCCCCTCATCTATGAATAATCCTTTCTTTCCAGTAATGAAACTGGACCATTCATATCATCTAGTATTAGATTACAGACATTTAAACATAGCTACTCGCACATTTGCAATGCAGAATGCACACAGTCCTGCGCTAATGAACAGCATTGTGCAGAAGAAATACCACAATGCTGTTCATTTGTTCATTGACCAAATAGCAAAACTAGATATCTCAAATTGATTTTTCTGCCAGAATATAGCACCTGGAAGCAGATATTTGACCGCTTTCAGTGCGCTAGGCTCTCAGGGGCAATTCTGCTGATTTCCCCAGGGGTCTAAGAATAGCCCCGGGCTGTTCTCAGCCAGAGTAACAGAGCTACTACAAAAGCTTGATAGACAGGCATTGTCCTGTGTCGATGACATTTATCTGATGGATGATGACCTTATGGAACACTTGACGAGTGGATCACATAATCTTGGGATTTGCTCACATAGGCTACAAATTAAATTTTTAAAAATAAAAAAATGCCCACCTCAATGTCCTTCATCTGCGGTATGAACTGTCAAGTGAAGGTAAAATCCTTGCAACACACTTCCTAGATAAATGTACACTGCTCCAACCACCACCAACATTGAAAAGACTACAATCTATATTGGGATTCCTAAATTTTAGCAGAACATACATTCCAGATTATGCAGAATGGGTTAAAACCATTCTACAACTTGATACGTCCAGACTTTTCAAGCACACATTGGACACAGGAACATACAAAGTTTTACATTTCGTAAAGCTGACATGATAGCTTCTAAACACAATGGACCTGGTGATCTACGTCATTGTGGGAACATCAGGGTACACTTATGTCATGTTCAACGAAGGTGTCACAGTACCGATTGCACATATGAATTTCATTTAAACACCAATGCTGAAATGCGTTTTGCACCAACTGAAAAAATCCTAACGGCAGTACAGACTGCTGTAGTGAGAGAGCGAGCCTTGGCTCAGGGTAAACGCATAATTGTCATGACCCCGGTGCCGACAATGGAGGCCGTCAGCAAAGAGAGCGTTCTGAACGATAAAGCTTTACATCCACGATGGATACAATGGGCTAACTCACTCACTGCAACAGATGTAGAATACAGATTTGATTCTGCACTATAAACACAAGCCTTTCTGCAGTGTGAACAAGAATATCCTCTGCTAAATGAAATAATGCCTCTAGATCACTATGATTACATCATGTACACTGATGGGTCTGCCCAGTGTACCACAGGGACTAAACACCAATACTCAGCGGCATGCGCAATCGTAAAAGGGCGCATGCACGATGGAGAATTCCATCCTGAGAAAACCTACACACAGTTACTTGGTGACTGCACAGCGCAGCTGGCAGAACTAAAGGCTCTAATACTGGCACTAGAAAATATGGATCATGGATTCCCCACACTTATAGCGTATGATTCGTATGACTGTGTCCAGTCCTGTAATGAATACATACACTATTGGAGTGAGAATGGATTCAGAGACTCGAAGGGTTGCACAACTAAGCGCAAGTTATTAGGGAAAAGGGGGCAAAGCAGAAAGATTGCGTGCCACGGATTCATGTAATACACACATTGAGTTATCAACGTGTTGGCGGTCACGTTGCAGGGGATTCCATGGCTGAAGAAACTGCAAAAGCAACAGTTCCCTCTGCTGCAGTTGCTGCAACCACTTGTTCTAGCACGAGGATGGATAGAGACATCATGGTTGCTGTCAACGCTGAACACGATGGCACCCACCTGCCTAAAGGCTTTCCTCTCAAGTACTCCTACAAGTTAGATGTACAAAACATTACGTATGCTCACATTACTGGAGTGGGGGATAGAGTAATACCGAGCACAGATCGCAGACTGGGGTTGATACTAGCTGCCCATGAGGGTGTGCCCTCTTCAAATGCGGGGGTGACTGCTACAATTTCATTATTGCAGCAGTGTTATTGGGACCCTTGTCTTTACAAACAGGCCAAAGACTTTGTCCTTAAATGCAACATCTGCCAGCAGATGAAGGGTTCCACCGTAGCATGTCCACCATAGACACCTCTACTGATTTCAAACAAGCCGTTGGCTTGTGTTTATCAGGACCACTGCGGCTCCCTACAATCAGATGGGGCTTACAAGTACATCTTGGTGGCGGTGGATTCCTTCTCTTTATTCCTGTAGGTATGGCCACAGCAGTCGGCTGATACCCAAACTGTCATAAAGGACCTGCGAGTCTTTATCAGGACATACGCAATTGGCGCACTACACTTTGACCAGGGTCCGGCATTTAGCTCTCTGACTTACAAAGAAGCAATGGGAAGTTCGGGTGTGACCTTGCGTTACTCATCTCCCTATCATCCTGTGGGACATTCGGTAGTGGAGAGGAAAAACCGTGACTTAAAGCAGTCTTTAACAGCCAGGATTCTAGGCTCAGGCTGCAGTTGGGTCCAACACCTATATGGGGTCAAGAGGGCACTCAACAACATACCGAGAAAATCCCTGGGTGATTGGACTCCCTATGAAATCCTGTTTATGGTAAAGATGTGGGTCCCAAACCTGGACAATCCCAGCACAGTGGCGACAGAAACACCATTTGGCATCAATGAACATTTGGCTGTTTTACAGGAACTGAATGATTTCTGGGACGAACAAAGCAATGTCCAAGTAAAACACACCACCACTGGAGCAGTGAAGGCAGTGCCAGCGAGGCTTGGCTGGAACCCGAAGGTTGGGGATCTGGTCAGGGAGAAAAATGTGGGCAAAAAAGAATTTGGGAAATCCTACAGAGTGCCTGTACCTGTCCTGACTGTTGAGAGTATCAGAACCGTACTTCTTCCGCCACTTGCCGGTTTTTAAAGACAAAAGATTTGTCTCCATTGATCTGATCAAACCACAGTATGTGGCCGATTCTGAACAGTAAGCCACAAGGACTCCTGGGTAGCTACCTGCCTCCTCTCTCTATCGTACAGGAAGTTCCGATGGAAGATTTGAAAACTAAAGAAGCGTCCTCTCTCCAATGAGAGACAGCAATCAACAACAATGAAGTATGTCTTCTGTCTGTTACAGCTACGACAACTGTTCAGTCAACTTGTACAGAAACTCAGATTTCTATTCGGAAACGGATTGTTTGGGATAGAGTATCCCAAACAATGGCATTTTTAAAAGAAATTTCTGAAAACCTGGTTCTTTCAGTGCTAGGTGTGGTTGTTGGGTCTGTTAGTTGGTGACTATTAGCGCCGGGACACTCTTGCTGCGTAGCAGTGCACTCTATAAATGCGCTTCATTCATTCATTCATGATGTGTATGAACTCCTACAAATTCCATATTTGTTCCAAATTTCTTTGAATTATGTCATTACCCCTAGTACTGTTTCTGATGATTGGGACATTAATACAGTGCATTAACTGCTAGAAGATCTAGAGCATTCAACTGTGTTTTCCTTAAATTAATTTTATGAAGGTACATCTAATTATGATGACATGTTCTGTTTTCAACATTATAGTCATCATTTCCTGCACAAGGCAAATTTTTCATGTGCTATCTACAATTACGCTCAATGGGAACATTGACCTACACCATCACGGGGTAGTTCAAAAGCATTTGCACAGAAGTTTGCAAATTTTTCTGGTTATGGCAAAGAAATATATGCTTACTGACACCAAGCTGATATCTTCTGCTTCTTTTTTTTCTCAGCTGTCTGTACAGGGTTTCGACTTCTGGAGGGACACTATAGACGTAAAATCTTTTTGGGGAACAAGAGACTGACATGTTCAGGGGAATGAGGTTTTGTTAAGAGCATGCATGATGCCACAATAAATAATTATCTTGAACAAAACTATGCAACAAACAACATGTCTTGGAATAGCCAAGATGAACGATTTGAACACACCACAAATTCCCACATTTGCACGTTTGGAAAATTGGCAACAATTTACATGCGACAGTGAGGATACATTGGATGCCATGCTGCGTAATGGCACTTACAATGCATCTGACCCCAATTGGAAGGGATGGTTAGTTTGGCCACGGACACTAATGGGTGTCAGGCATGATTCCTGGGAAGACCGAGGGTTTCAAAATTAATAGACCTGACATGCATTACGTGCAGTCTGAACATTCGGTGGTGGTGACAACTTACAATTTTGTGAAGTTGTGCCTTGATTCACTAAAAACCGTGACACTGTCTCAGGTGAAACAACACTTGTCCCTTTTGTCTAACGACCTAGATATTAATGCCTTCATATTAGGTCCCCGGAAGCCAAGTAAAAAGCGCATCTTGTATGCCATGTACAATGAATTATGGAAAGTTTCTCAGCAGGATGCTGCTGAAAGACTGCGCAAAATTGACAGAGTTAATTTAGAAAAGGCTTTAGCAGTGGTTGACAATGGTATGACCACCTTATCCTCTAGATATACTATTTGGGCAAGATAGTGTCATCTCCAATAGACATTATTCAACAAGACATGTCCTGGTGCTATGTAAAGCGCTCTGATATCCGATTCGGGTCAAGTTTGCGCTATATAAAAATCAGCAAAAAATAAATAAAATACCCGCATTACAGTATGGGCAGTCGCAACTTAGGTCTAATATGCTATTGAACTGGACACTTCAAATACTACATTCTGACCACATGCCATGGTGACATATTAATGCCACTAGCCTGTTTTCTCCATATCATCTGACGGTGCAGCAGATACTCATGGCACATAAAATGCAAATACACCATGTTACCCATTGAAAAGCTAGAGAAGTTACCTTTCACTGTTGCTGAAATGCCATCCGCAGATTGGATAATCCATGGGTATATTACTTTACCAATTTCGACATTCCATTTCCAATATTGTCTACAACACCACAAAGTAAGCAGATATGAAGGGCTAGGGGAAGGGTTTGACTTTGTACACAAGTATTGGGAACTTTTTTGTAAGTTTCGAAGTAGGAATGGGGAAACTGAAGTCTTTCTCAGAGGTTCTGAATGTGAGAACACTTTAAGCGGATCCTTAGTCTGCAAGGACATTTAGCTTCATGGGTTTTGTCATCAGTGGCGGTGCATCCATTAGGGTGCTGGGGCATTGCCCCACTCATATTGAGGCCCCATTCACAAGCGTTGCACACCGTCACTAACTTACTTTTAAAATTAATCCTGGGCCGGCCGGCCACCGGGCCACGCCCGAGGCAGTCAGGAGTCAGCAGCTCTGAAGGGGCGGGGCAGCAGGTTCAGTGAAGTCGTCGTCATGATGACTGACATCATGATGATCGCAAGGGTGGTCTCAGGTCAGCGGAGCGCACAGCAAGAGTGTGCATGTTCGGTTTTGGACCGATAATTTTTCCGATCAGCCCGAACATGCGCACTAGGCTGCACATTAGGAGAGTGATGGTTGCTCCATGCCGCAGCCCCCGGTCTCCTAATGAGCAGCAGATATCCCTGCTCAAGCCAATCCTGGCGCTGCTGGAGCAGCGTCTGGATTGGCTGAGAAGCACGCGGTTGCCTTGCCTCTCCGCAGTCCTGAGCATTGTTGTGCACATGAGGCGCCGCGCGTGGGAGGCACTAACACGGTGTATGACCAATCACTGTCATGGCTTATTGTGAAGCCATGCAGTGATTGGCCATTTCTACATTGCTGGCCTGTTCAGCCAGCCTGCTGCTGCCTGTCAGTCCCTCCCCCTCAGGGTGGGAGCGAGCGTGACGTCGGAGCCTCATGGACAGAGCCAGACCACACCTCCTGTTCAGTGCTACTGCTCGGGTGTATTTGTCCCTCCTGACTGCCGCGGGCCTCAGCCTTGATTGATTTCAATTTGATCACGAAGATCTGATCAAGTCGACGACTCAACGTCGACCAGTAGTGCAGACTAGAGTCAGACTCAGAAAAGAGGATTCAGACAGTGAGTACTGACAGTCTGACTACTAGCATCGCAATGCGCATATTGTATAAATACTTTATAATAACAGGCCCAACACGCATTATATTTAATGGCATGCAGTTTTGGAGTGTGTTATATTAAGGCCAATTTGTGTCTGATAACCGCAGCTAAAATGTGGTAAGAAGAGGCCTTTTGATCCGTGGGAAACAGCTTCCTTCCCATATAAATGTGCACGTGTGATTTGTGTTCATTTGCTTTCAGCCCACAGAGATGCAAGTGGAGGAAATGGTTTCATATCAGCCCTTAAATACATAATTTAAAATCTGCACCGATGATGATTTGTGGGCCATACGCTACACAAACCTCGCTGCAGCCACTCAGGCCGGCTAGTGAATAGCCTGGCTTTCAAGGACACTGCATCTATGTTGATCAGTGTTTATAGCAGCCTGTGAACGGTAAACTCACCAATTATGCATTAGTAATGGCTTAAATGCCACAGAGAAAAATGCCGCTCATTATGCCGAGAGGAAAGCATCCTGTAAGAGCTGATATATGCACTGGTGCCGCTCCCAAGGTTATGGAGAGGGCCCCTCGTGCCCTCCTGAAGGGTCTGCTTGAAGAGATGAGTCACGCACAGACTGGTGTTCAGAAGTTGTGTTTTTTCCAGAGTTGTCGCTTCACAGCGGAGCCACCATTTTGCGGCAATAAAATGCTATGATAGTACTGTAGGCAGTGGGCAGCTGTGCCCCGTTGTTTATGTAAGACCCACTGAACGCACAAGTGTCGCAGACTTCCGAAGGGTGGCCCGATAGCCTTTCGGTTCATGTTGTGGCCATATCTCAGCACTTAAGGGCTCTGAGATTTTCCACTCTTGCCTACCAGTTGGCAGAATAATCTTCATGTGTCGCAGTGTGTTATATTAAGGTCAATTTGTGTCTGATAACCGCAGCTAAAATGTGGTAAGAAGAGGCCATTTGGTCCATGGTAAACAGCTTCCTTCCCAGATAAATGTGCACGTGTGATTTGTGTTCATTTGCTAACAGCACTGTTTTATAATATAGCGCAAACTTTATCCAGCCTAGATGACAGCCTCGTTTTGGGTAAAGTTCGCGCTACATAAAACCAGTTGCATTAAATAATGCGAGTTTTTTAGGCGCGCGCCCTCTCTTGCGGAGAGGGTCAAGTCGGCCAGGTGGGATCGCGGCCTAGTTTTTATCAGACCTGAGCGGCCCAAGATTTGGTCGGAAAGGTCCCACAGTCTTAAAGTTTAGTAGTAGCCAGCTGCCCCCAACTAAAAAAAAAATATAAGGACACCCACCCGAATACAAGGGTGGCTAGAATTGTCCTCCTTGTGCCTGTGTGGGCTATGGGCGCCTGTGTCGTGAGTCACTGCCTAGTCTTGGTCGAACTCGCCTGTTATGGTTTGATTTTCCATAAGTCATGATTTTTGATGTCAAAAGGACAGCAACGCATGATCGCCTAAATGTCAATGCTTATCTCAATGTTTTCACTGTTACTGTGATGCTGTGTTTGGTGCGATACTGGCCACTGACCTTCAGGCACCAATGTCACCAGAGCCACAGCCGGTTATAAAGGTGGACGCCATGTTCGATCAGTTCAGCAGACGGCCTAGTGAAGGGACTTAAGTGTCTACTTTGTATATGTATGTATGCGGTCGGAACCTCCTAGAAAGAACCGGCGCACTGTGGAAGCAATCGAAAGGAAGGGGAGGATCCCAGATTGGGTAAAGAGAACAGAAGAGAATGACTGCATTATGGACTATTTGCCCTAGGAGCCCATTACTTGCACCTGTAAGTAAGTGCATGTGGCTGCCAAACACAATATTGTGATGAACAATGAGAGCACCCAGGTGACGAACCATGGTGGGCATGGCCTCTTTGGTAGCATAGAGAGACATTGCACATGGTTGTAAGTTCCCTGATACCCTCACACTGTCCGAGTGGCGCAGTGGCACAGGGGTCTCAACTCAGGTGCCCAACAGGAGGAGCCCATTTATAGAGCCTGGGGCTGCCCACAGAAACATGCCAGGATTTTGGGAATATCATGGACTATGATTATGTTCCCTGGGCACCTGACCTGAGTGTCTGATGTAGAGGTATAAATCGGAAATTTACCAAGGGGTTTGTCAGATGGTGGAATGCACAGTTTTTTTTCTTTACATAAACTCAATAAAAATGTTTATTAAATAAAAAAAAAAATCAAGATCTTCATGGAGGTGTTACAGATCAGATAATCCTCATTGGATGGATGGATGGCTGGACCGTGGACGGATCATGTGTATCTGAGGGTAGTTGGATCAGAGATGGATGGATAAATGAATGTGTGAGGGACAATGTCTCCCACCAAGAAAAACATTGTTTAAAATACAGATATGAAAAAGTACTGCATTTCATACTGATTAATATTTATGAAAACGTAAAACGTTGTACTTCGTTTTTTTAAATGAGATACATGCTGTGATGTTCTGCTATTTTATTAAAAAGAAACTAATATCAAGTCAATTTTGGCATTTAAAATTCACGCTAAACTTGCCCCAGATTAAGGGAGCTTAAATATTTGCTATTCCTTATGAGCCATCTCCCTGGCATTTTTGTTGTCCTGAAAAGTTAAAATCACAGCACAGTTCTTTATGATGTGCGTCATTGCCCCCTCTGGGTATTCCTGACCATCATCCCGTTTGGTTATATTCAAAACTGCTGCCTCCTGAGAGACCATTAGGGATGACCTTTCACCCTCCAATATTCTCGGTAATGCCGTAATAACATGGAGTGAATATTTACAAGCATACTTATATAATGGAGCACTGCTGTGAACATTAGCACATATTTTCTGCTCAATCAGGCTTTGATGTAAGGTGTGGTTGGGACCCTGGAGACAAAGCATTCCCCGATAAGCAGTGCTTGAGAAACACCACTGAACCTAAACAGCTTACACAACATAAACTGACTAGATGCAGATTAGCACTGAGGAGAACATATATATTTGAAATGCTGCAAGTCCCAGTAGCCTGTTCTTGTGCAGCCTAATGTTTAGAGTCTTTCTACAAGAGAGGTAAAGGGAAAGGAGGGGCAAAACATGACTAAGTAGGTGGGTGTGGATGGATGGGTTGTCAGACGGACTGGTTCCTGCATGTAAAGGCTGAGGGGCGCTGTCTCATCTGTGAGAGGACCGTCTGTGTTTGGTTGACTAAATTGTTATATTTTTATTTTTAGCACCTGGCAACCATGACCTAATTTTTGGGCAAAGAACAAGAGGCCCCAACCTCCTTTGCTGCTCTTTCACCCCTACAACCCAGCAAACACCAGTGTTAAAGGTAAGGAAACTGATGCTATATTTTTTACATTGGAGTTAGGGCTATGTATGTGGTCACTCTACATGGTGGGTGCACATCGATATCAATTTGAGGCATGGAACTGTGTAATCAATATTAAAAGATAGATTTGAATGTTGAGAGTTCCATCGAAGACAATGAATTGGCTCAGGGATAATAAGCGTGGGTTTAAGCCTTCTTCTCCCTTAATTTTGAACATTGTACCCTCAGTGGATTGAATTTACTAATAGCCTTACAGCCCTGTGCTTTGGGCTACAATGGTTGGTAAAGGTACCATCTATCCCTTGCTATAGGCCCTCGAGCAATGTCTGTTTCAGTGCCTTCAGCAACCAGTATGGCACACAGAGGCAGCAGGCAGTAAGGCTGTATTTTTAGCAGTCATGTTGTGCCAAGGGGAGCTGTTGGAGATATATTGCGATAATGCACAAGATATGTATTTAAACTGAAATTTGATATTATTGCACCAAACCTGATACATTGTACTTTGATTATTGACAGGTTACTTTAATATTGGTAAGACAGCATGAATACAGTAGAACAGCTACTTGCAAGGGCATTCTTTGGACTGAGACTTGAAGACAAACTAAATATAAAGCGATTAGGACCTAATCGGCCCGACCTAAAGCTACAACAAATTTCCCAGGACAGAGGGAAGACTTACAAACGTACATTCTCAAACACTTGGGGGCAGATTTACAACTTCTGGCGCATCCCTGCAAATCAGCAGGGATGCGCCAGAATAGTTGCGACACGCACATTCTCTCCTGCGCCACCACGGAAGCGCCGCATTTACAATGCGGCGCACCGTGGCGCAAGGAAAGGCCGATGCGTGTCGCATCCTGTGGCGCAAGGGCGGCGCATTGCTGGAGTCGTGTCGCAAGCGCGACGCAACTCCAGCAATGCTCGTGGGCCGCCCATACCTAACGTGGTGCGCCACTCCTTACGCCTGCTTGAAGCAGGCGTAAGGATTCGTCGCAGCGGCGCCGGAAAAGTGACTCAGTGAAATCTTGTAGATTTCACTGCGTCACTTTTACGAGGCATTCCTTCGACGGAACGCCCACCCTGCGGAGGAACGCCCACATGAAACCTGACGCAGGTTTCATGTGGCGCAGGGCTTACAACGTGACGCATCTCCCTAGATGCGTCACGTTGTAAATAATGCGCAACGTGGCGCATGGTTTACGTCGCCGCTGCGTCACAAAAGTGACGCAACGGCGGCGCAAAAGTGGCGCAAGGGGCTTGTAAATCTGCCCCGTGGTACACAAAAGTTGATTGGCTTACAGGGTGTACGTCAACAAATTCTCTGTTCTGCTTCCCCTGCTTGCTGTTTGGTGATGACATTCCTTGGACAAAAAAAGGAGTAACAGACTTGAAGCATTTGTCAGACAAAATAAAGAAGCATGCACACACAAGGATCCATATGGAAAACCTGACGAGACTGGGAATGTTGGGAGACACACCGATTGAGGCCCACATAAACGACGCATACCGCAAATCAATACACAAACACAATGAAGCAGTTGATAGGAATAGACACATACTATCAAAAATAATTGATTGCATTTGTTTCTGTGGTGCTTTCGAACTGGCATTGTGAGGCCATGATGAATCTGAAAGTTCCTCAAATCCTGGTATATTCGGAGGCCTTGTGGATTTAACAGCAAGCATAGACAATGAAATGGAAGCACATTTAGCAAGTGCTACAGTCTTTAAGGGCACCTCTAAAATGATACAAAATCAACTTCTTGAGTGTATTCTAGAAATTATAAGAAGCCATATTGTCCAATAGGTGCAAAACACAGACTTTGTGGCTATTCAGGCTGATGACACCACTGATGTGGCCACAAAAACACAGTCTGTATTAGTCTTTCGGTACCTTGACAATGACAGTAAAGTTGTGGTGAGGTTCTATGGTTTCACACATTTAAGAGACTCTAGTGCAGAAACCATTACTTCAGCTATACTTCGTGAACTGAACTTGATTTTTCCAGAGCAGCCTAAAAAACTTATTGCACAAAGCTATGATGGTGTGTCCGTAATGAGTGGAAGCCTTGGTGGAGTACAGAAAAGAATTAGAGATGTGTACCCTAATGCTCATTATGTGCACTGTTACGCCCACCAACTTAATCTTATTATGCAACAGGCAGTATCAAAGATCTTCGAGGCACAAATTTTCTTTTTGGATATAGGAGGCATAGCAGCATTCCTCTCACGTTCCCCCAAAAGAACAGAAGTTTCTCAGGAAATTGTGGCCAAAAGGCTTCCAAGGGGACCCCAACTCGTTGGAACTTTAACATACGTACAATCAACCTAATATATCAACATAGGGATGATCTTGAGAAATGTTTTGACGCCATAGAAGTCAATGATGACTTTGAATTCAAAAGTCGGAATGAAGCCCGTGGCTTTGCTAGAACACTACAAGACAGAGAGTTGCAGTACTTACTTTTTTTATTTCACAAAATAATGACTCATGTCGACATGTTGTGCGACCAGTTACAAAAACGAGAAATAGATATCAATCAGGGGGTTTATAAAGCGTGCTACTCACCCGCGAGGGTCTCAAGGCGCTGGGGGGGAGGGGGTGCAGCTCCGGTTCAGTCGAAGAGCCAGGTCTTGATGTTCTTCCTGAAGGAGTGGAGGGTGGGGGAGCGTCTGATGTAGACGGGGAGCTCGTTCCAGGCTTTGGCTGCTACGTAGGAGAAAGCTCTTCCGCCTGCTCTAGTTCGGCGGATGCGTGGGGTCTCGGCGAGGTCGGCGGAGCGTAGGTTCCTTTTGGGTACGTACTGTCTTTGTGCAAAGAGCTACCAGTCTGTTAGTCACCAGCATGAGCAAAGTGAGAGATGGGGTTGACAATTTAGACAGCAGACTGCCAAAGGATTCTACTTTTTCAAACCGCAGGAAAAACATTAGCAGTGTGGTCCAAATTGCAAAGGAGGTATCTGACATTATAATTGTGCATGCACAAGAACGTTTTTCTTTTATAAAACGTTTGGTGAGTGCTGCATTATTGTAAATATGATCAATCCTTCCCTGAGCAAGCTCTGAATGAGGCTGTGGAAGCTTATCCTATGCTCAACAAAGAGGAATGAAAACTGAGTTGACTGTACTGTACGGAATGAGTGTATACCAGCAGGCCACTGGTGCCATTTCTTTGCTGGCTTTAATTCAGAAACTTAATATGGAAAAGTCACTTACAGAGACAGTGGCTTTACTAAAAATAGTCATTACCACTCCTATGACAACAGCAGAGTCGGAACAATGTTTTTCCACTTTAAACAGAATTAAGACATTCCTGAGGAACACCATGATTGAGGAAAGACTGAATGCTTTAGCAATGCTCTTTATAAAGAGAGACCTAGTTAAAAGAATCCCAGACTTTAACCTTCAAGTTATAGAGACGTTCGCTGCTATTAGAGAGAGACGTGCTGATTTTGTCTACAAAAAGTGAACAATTTGTTATTCCTAACATTTCTTGAACAGTTTGTGACCATTTCTTGAATGCTGCTCATTTGACCTGCTCCGTTGTTTCTTATCTGCTGTACAGATATTGGAGACACTGAAATTAATGGTGTATAACGTATTATGCTTAAATTCAATCTGTTTTATGTTCACTTTATGGTTGGTTGCTCTCAATGAGACGTACAGTGCCTTGTAGGGTGCCCTACTACCGGTTAATGTTTATTGCTTACTGTCTCAACATGTCCAGTCCAATAAATCACAGTAGCTTGTATTTTCTCAATATACTTAATTTCTAAAGATATCAATAAATAAAGAAATCTGTGAGTCACTCTGCATTGTTATCTCAAAGTCTGTAATGAAGATCTGTGGTTATATTGATAAGCAGCAACCTACAATATATTATACAAAATCTCTATATTGATGTAATTGCTACACTCTCCCAATTGCTTTGTTAACATTCTTGCTTTCTGAAATGTCCATGAAAATGCACCATTTGGCCGCTCTTTTTTTCAAAATTTTCTCGGGTGAGAAGCCCCCCGAACCCCCTTCATACATTCGGGCTCGCTCGCAACGCTTGCTCGCCACAGTGCGCTGCCTGCAACTTTTATGCCTCACCACTATTAAATGTCACCAGCCGCCATTGTTTGTCATGCGTCTGTAGCAAATTTGCTGTTACTTGAAAGATTCCCCGGTGGCAGTGAATTGTCCAGCTTTCAGATTGCTCTCTAATGGGAGCTATTTGACGCTTACCAATCAAGGCTGTTGTGGAATGAAACACGGCATCGCTTATCTTGTCACTGTAAATTCCATAGTTACTTGTTATACTCAAGTTCTGTTTCCACCTTCCTGCACAGTTAGGGAGGCAATGCTGTGGGCTTTGATAAATGTTTCCAACATACGCTTTGATGCTCTGAGCAAACTGAAAGTCAAGCTGTTTCAAAGAGATGTTACCTTAACATCCGCTAAACAGACGTTTGCTCTCTAGGTTGCAAGGTCCTCTTTGGAGATACAGGCGCTACTGCACACTAACTTCCCGCTGCATTTTGAGGAGATGGTCCATCCCATTTTTAACATGTCTGATACGAAGGAAATAGCACACTTTTTTAAGTCTACAGGCTCTGGGTTGGTTAGTACCTTCCAGTTTTTGGAGTAATTCCATCTTTCATACACTCCATACTCTGAAGCATTTTTGGAGGTCTTCCGCTTATCTTGCTCCTGGTTGCCGAGACTGTGATTTAAATTTTTCTGCTCCGCAGTAGATGTCCCAGTTTGAAACGGAATGGAAGAAGCACTACCAATTGTGCTGCTGTGCCATGAATGCATGGTGCAATGCTTCAGTACACCTAGGCTTCAGGAACTAACTTAGCATTGTTTCTTGTCCTTTCGGCCTGCCTGGCTTCACTGCATGCAACCTGTATTTTGCTATCTACTGTGCACTTTTGAATGTGCCCTGGACTTATGCCTCGGATCACAATTGGTTGAGCTGTTGGACATAGATGTACTGGTGGACCCCTTAAAGGCCCATTTGTATAGCTGTCCCCAGCATATTCCATTGCTGCTGAGTGCATTTTTCGAATCATCCTGGGATGCTTCAGCTCCTAGTGAAATGGATCTTTGCTCTGCGGACAGTCTACAGGCTGTGGTCACTCCCTGAGCGGCTGCTGTGGGGGCTGGATGGGAACACATTTGCTCCATAAACCTGCTTCGAGGTACGTCTCTGAGAATATCATCTGAGGTTGCTGGGAACAGAAATGTTTCGTCTGCAATTCAGAACACATAAACAATTAGCTATTCTGTTTGATGGGAACTCTTAATTTGGCCTTGTTTTTCTAAAAAGCGATTTTTAACCAGATTTTATGAACGTTTTATGTTTGAAACTTTTTCGCAAATAGCTTTCCGTGTGATTTGGTGTTCAAATTGCATGATTGCTCTTTTAGCATTAGTTTTAATGATTTTATATCATTGCTTTTATGTGCCACTGTTTTATATACCTTTTCTATTTTTAGATAGCTTATTGTTCATCACTTTGTCTGAGGAGTGGGTGATATGTGTCTTAGTTAGGCCCACATAGAAACAATGGCATCTTTCATCATGAACACATTTCTTACGTTGTCTTCCATTTCACAAAATAATCTTTTACACACATTTGCATGCATGACAATGTTGGATTAGGTTCTCTGAAATTGCTTTGCATACAGATTCTGCTCCGCTTAACATTATCATGACTCCTTGAACACCCTGCACAGGCTGTTCTATTTTTCATACACTGGATGAAATGGCTATCTATAGACCCTAAAAATGCTGGCTTGCGTAGGACTCGCAAGCATGCCTTTCATTATAAATGAACAAGTATTTTTGGGTTTAGGTATAGAAGTGCTTTACTGACAATAGTAAGGTCTCTACAAGCTGAAGCTTTCAGCCAGCAGCTTGCTGATATCTCCGCAAGAGTGTGGAGCTCGTGACCACAACAAGGACTTACATTCTTTCCCTCCAGGTAACGGGGGTTGGATCATCCAGTACGGGGATTCTTAGCAGAACACATACACGCATGCCCTAGGCACTTAGCTTAATGACTGCATAGTAGGAGTACGCCAGATTTCTAGATTGTTTTATATGCCTACATATATACACTATATTAGCACGATGGTGGAACCTTTTATTCTGTTCACCTTCTTGGTACTTCTCATAACTTTCTTCTGCTTTCTATCTATTGATCAGTGCAACACATATATTCTATACAAGGATCACGTTGGTTCAATAAACATTGAAAACGTCTCTCTGTGTATTTCTTGTATATTTCTCTGAGAGTAAGAGAGCATGAGTGACTGAGCAAAAAGGTCTTATTGTCATGTTTGGTGGTTGCCAGAACCATTTGCTACCTGTCTAGGTTTAGGGGTGCTTATGGTGGCACTGTGACCTAGCTGGCCTATAAGGCAACATATCCTGAGGGGGCACATAGAATCATTCTGGCACCAGCCCCAAAGGTTATGCCATCCACATACATGCAGTTCATACTGTAGGGTGGAAACTACACAACAGGGTCTTAGTCCTTCTGCAGCAGTCGGGCTCGATAAACCAGTCTATTCGATTTGGCTCACCAAAATGTAACTCGGATATGAATTGACCTTAAAAAATGAAAGGACAAGATTTTGGGCAAATACATTCAATAATGGACCCAGTGCCAGTCGCATAGACTATATATTAATTAGCCTTAAATTGTGGCACACCCTGGGTGATATGGTTGTGAGGGAACGGATAGAGAGCGACCATAATCCCCTGTGTGTGACTATGGGATTTCTGCGGCAAGGGGCATCTATACAAAGTGGGAGCGAATTGCTTTCCTGTGATGTTGTCCCTACTAACGACATGAGGCGTCTAAAATGTGTGAAGATAGTAGAAAAGCCTGAATCTATAGCTAGTATCTCTAAGGAAATTGATCGTGCTCTAACCGAGCTAGAGATAAGTACAGCTGCTATTGAAGTACCAGAGCTCATCACTCAGACCCATAATAAATTCTTTGCCCTTCTGCGCACTTATTTTGTTAAGCAATGTAAGCCTAAAAAAAGCTTTAAATCAGAAAGGCTGCCGCTGGTTTAATAAGGAATATAGACAGGCAAGGGAATCACTTGGGAAAGCTATTAAAGTAGGTGAGCCCACCGCAGTGCGAGTAGCTAGACAGATATATAAGAATAGCCTGAAAAAAGCCAAGAAAAATTGGGATGAGAAAAGATGGCAGGACCTAAAGGAGGCTTGCGCCTCGAGTGACAGCAAACAATTTTGGAATATAGTAAAGTGGGATAGAGGAGGGCATCCTGAACAACCACAAAATCATGTAATGCAGGAAGATTGGGTCAATCATTTTAAACCCCAATATGCTTGTAGCCCCCTTGAGACAAATCGGGTCGAACCCGCTCACTTGCTGTACTCAGATCAGGCTTTTTGTAGTGCCGACGTCAATATAGCACTTAGATCTGTAGCGGGTGGTAGAGCACCTGGCCCTGATGGTGTCCCTGCAGATATGTTTCTCTACGATAAAATAAGATGGTGTAGGTACATCTTGTTGCTGGCTAATGCGGTTGCCAAGGGTGCGCCAGTACCTGACTCGTGGAAAGGGGCAGAAATTATCCCAGTTTATAAAAAGGGGGACAAATCCCAGCCAGGTAATTATAGGCCCATCAGTTTAATAGATTCTCTGCAAAAGATAATGGGGAGGCTAATTCTTAATAAGATCCAGGAGTGGATAGAGGAGCATAGTATTTTATCCCCCCTGCAGGCTGGCTTTTGGTCATATACTAGCACCATAGACCAGGTGTTTCATTTTATTTTGTTGTACTGGAAGACGGTGGTCCTGGGCAAAGGCAGCTTGTATGCTGCCTTTGTCGATTTAAAATCAGCATTCGATCTTGTTCCCCGTTCTAAATTATGGGTGATTCTACAGGAATTGGGGATGCCTCCCGAACTGTTAACACTAATTATCAGAATGCAGGAGGGTAACTATGCTAAAATTCGATGGGGCTCCCAGGGAATGGTTACTAGTGCTTTTCCAGTAGAGAGAGGTGTGCGCCAGGGCTGCGTAATGGCACCTACACTATTCTCTTTGTTTATCAATGGAATAGTGAATTGCATGGAATCTACTACCACTGATGCTCCGACATTAGCAGGTGAAAAAATCCCTATTTTAATGTTCGCGGACGACCCATTGATTATCTCAAAGACCCCCAGTGGCCTTCAGCGGGCCCTGTTAATTTTTGAGGAGTTTTGCACTGAGCGGGGTCTGGAAATTAATGTGTCGAAAACGAAATTTATGTCTTTTAACCCACACAGAACTTTTAAAGGTAGCATTTTAGTGAATAATCGTCCATTGGAGCAAGTTAAAGACTTTACTTATCTGGGGGTTAATATACAGAGTGATTTAAAATGGAACCAACAAATAGACCTGGCGACACTAAAGCATCGACAATTGACGGGAGCGCTCCAATTGGAGTATAATACTTCACTCACAAAACCAATTAGTTCGGTGCTCCAGGTATATAACATGAAAGTGGTTAGCTCAGCCCTCTATGGAGCAGAACTATGGGCGTGTGAGAACTTGACAAAACTTACCATAGTAGAAAATCGGTTTCTACGTAAGATTACTAACCTCCCTCAAAGCACCCCAATGTGTCCCGTACGCTACGATCTTGGGAGAAAGCTCTTGGCTGATATTGCAAAATTACGTCCATTACTATACTGGCGCAGATTATGGACAACACCTGAATTAATATCATATGCGGCAGGCTTTTTGGATATAATAAAGGCTGATAACTTCCATCAAATTAAATGGTTACGAGAGGTTCGAGACACCCTAAGAAGTATTGGCCTGACAACACTATGGGATGATCCAGGCACTGCTCGCTTCCCCCCCAAAAAAGTTTTAAAAGAAAAATATTGGGAGATGGTAATGCACAAAACCCTGAGAACTAGCGAGTCATCATCGCTTACAGGAATTTTTCTGGAAATAAAATACATCCCGAGACTAGAACAATACTGGGACACAATAACTAAGCCATATGATAGAAAGGTATATTTCCAGCTTAGGGTGGGCTCATTGCCTCTGAGAGCATTCACTGCCAGATGGGCGACAAAAGGCGATAATAAGTGTCCAATATGCCAGGTACATGTGGAGTCGGTGGCGCATCTACTGTTTGCTTGTCCTGCATATAATGTGCATGGCTGGTACCCATTTGTAAAAGGTTGGGCACTAGAAGGAGTGAAGAAGCTGATAGAATTTTACGTACTGATACGACAACTCCCATTACTGTAGCAGTAGCAAAATTCCTAGGGTGGTCATGGGCCATAAGATCTAATTTTTTATCCATATAACAAGGGGGTATCCGCTATTGCACGTTTTGCACATGTACAAGGGGATTTATAGCTATACACCTTTTTAGCTGCTATTAGCATTAGGGATAATGTTTTGTGTTTTTTCTGATGAAAACTTTTATAAATGTTTTTGTTATTAAGCATATAGTAATGTTTTTAGAGTTTTATCGAATTCTAGTTTTTTATGATGTTCTGATGTAATTTCCATAAGCAAGTTTTATAATTAAGCCTGGCATTGTGTATAATGAGATATTTTTGTACCATGCCTTTATGACTAAATTGTCGAATAAAGCTTGTTTGGATTGGAAAGGACAAGAGGCATTGGCTTAATTAAACAAAGTGGCCAGGGGAGTATCGACAAAGTAGCGTCTGAAGAAAGCCTCTCATTGTACAGAAGTTTTGGCTGACCTGGCATTCTTGGCCTAGTCATAAACAACAAGTACAACCATCTGATAAGGGGGACACAGGTGGCTCTTGACCTCGGGCAGAGCTAGTGTGAGCCAGTGGGTATGTGTCCAGACATCCGACGTGGGGAGCGCATGATCACTACGTGTGGTGTGTATGATGTGTCCTGATTGGCTAAGTGTTCCTAACTTTATGTGGCATTGATCTTTGTGGTATTTTGGGAACGCGCGCCTTTGGCCAAGCGTGTTTTATTGCAGCCAATTTCCTCGGACCGCTTTACGGTGTAACTGCCCATCTGTTGGATCGATCAGGGTTTTCCCTGGGTGCTCGTTTGTCTTTGGGCTAAGTGCAACCCCACCTGTGACCTGGCAATCGGTAGTCTCGGGTTTGGGTTGCAGGGTTTGTTTGACCAGATAGGGGTTAATGGGGAGGTCACACTGGGTGAATCCAACAGCAATGATATTAGTTCGTTAAAATGTGTATAATTAACATGGCGGTCATTGATATAATTTTTACTGACACCCTCAGTATTGTGCGCACAGTTGTCACAGAGTACATCGGTATTGTCTTTGCTGATATTGACATTGTCATGCGTGCATAGATTATGGCATTCATTGACATTGTTTGTACTTGTATCGAAATTGTTATGCAAGCACATTTTATGACGTGCATCGATATTGCATTCATTTCTATTGCCGTGGTTGGGTCTGCATAAATCATGGTGTGTAATGACATTGTATTCTTTATCTGTACAGTAATGTCACGCTTTTTGCTGGCCGTTATTAATTACAGGAAGCAGTTGTAAATAGTAAACATATGATTGTGCTGCGATGTTTTTATACAGAAGAATTTTGTACCTTGTTTTAAATTTGTATTTTGGATATTTTAAAGTATTGTCATGGATGTATTTTGTAGCTTTTATGATTCACTTTGTGATTTCGAATAAAGCTTATTTTGATTTGATTTGACATTGTATTCACTGATATTAAGACAAAAAGCCGTGGAGGCAAGAGGCGAGGTACCTGCATGCTGTTACCCTAGCATATCAAGTCTGTCTTAAGAAATATATTTTTAATTATATATTAGATCTAATGATTTAATGTTTAAAATTTTTATAACCATTTTAAAATGTTTTAAAATGGTAAAATAAAATCTAAGGTTTTAATATTTTACAACATTTACTGTCACTAATACATTATTGTTTTTATATAAAAGAATCAGCATTATACCTGAAAAATAAAATGTATTATTTTTTTATTAAACATATTTTGCAGTTTTCTTTTAGCATTTGGAATTTGAAAACAGCTACATTAAAAAAAACATATTACATTTACATTTTTAAACTAACACTTGAAGAAATAAAATATTGATTTAAAAACACAAATACTTTCATAAAGCAAGTAAACTTCAAATTAATAAGTAAATAAATAAAAAATAAAAAGGCTTACAAAAATTATTAACATTATAAAATATGACTTTAAAAAAATGAATACTCTCAAAAACATTCCCATCCTTTTCTCCACCAAACCCTACATCCCATCTTTGAAAAAGCATAGCTATGAAAATTACTTCAACACAGTACAAGAATTCTTCAAAAATTACATTTAATATAAATTTAAACATTACAATTTTATTTACAAAAATTCATAAAATTCAATTACAATTTTTAAACAAAAGAATTGAAAATATTACCACTCACACAATTCCCTTAGAAACCCAACAACATATCCCTAAAATATGTCTGCACTTTATTAACAAAATATTTAAAACAGTACAATAATATGCAATAAATATTATATCAAATATATTCTATACAACAATATTTTTAACAATGATAGTAAAAACAACACTAAAAACATCATTCTACCTTGCAATATTCCTGATAACAGTAGTCTGGTTCTCACAATATAAAGGTGACAATATTCTTGTAAGACGGTATTTCCAACTCGATATTTTGGTCAAACATCAGATTTTATCCAGGATATTTTGGTGGCTTTCAGTAGACTTACTGTGACTCTCTTAGTTCTTATAGGGCCAGTTCCTATTAGTGATCGGAATTACAATGGCTCTCAGAATCAAAGCCTTAGTATCTTGACACATCACACTTACTCACAGTTTGGATTGCTAATACTGTGTTTTGCGGATAATTTCCCTAAAGGTAGGAACCAGATAGTTATCGCGAACTGTACCTAAAATTTTATTTTTGGTGTCACAATAGCGATTTTCCTTGCTTATAAACAGCATTATAAACAGCAGCTTGATCGCGATCAGTATATTTAGATTGTAACTGGGGTACCCTGCGTTCTTGCCTTCTATGCTGTATAGACACTTTGGGGCCGATTCCGATTCGGGCCGGAATTCTCTCCGACCGAGCCGGACCCGGAGAGAATTCCGACCGAATCGGACCCTAGCAGTCCGACCGAACGAGTACGATGCGTTCGCATGCCATCGGACTCGATTCGGTCGGACTCCCATTGAAGTCAATGGGAGCCTGGCGTACGACACGTACGCGGGCTCCCATTGACTCAATGGGTGCGAGGCGGTCAAGGGCGCCCCCTACAGCGTGTACGCGTCCATGCGCATCGCGGCGTACATGCACAGGTAGGGGGGACCCATGGGTCCCCCCTGTGTGCGACTCGCGCGCCTACGCGTACAGGGGGGTCCGACGCGGACCCCCAAAGTCCGGCTCCGACAGCTTTTTCGAGCAGGACGGCGCGAGTCGATCGGAGTGGTCGCAGCGCGCATCGTACTTACCCGGCCGGGAAACGTCTCCATAGCGCGGTGCGAGTCGTGTCCATGCGAGTCGGTCGGAGCGTGTTGAAGCCGCGTTCGAGTCGGTCGGAGATTTCACGGGTGCCTGCATCGTACTCGCTCGGCCGGACCCGCGTACGATTCGGTCGGGAAACAGGGCTCCGAATCGGATCCGGTAAATCCGAATCCGATTCGGAGCACTACCGGCCGAGATCGGAATCGGCCCCTTTGTAGGCTTATTCTATTATAAAAATTCTTGTCCTTGGCTCTACTGTTTAGTGTATAACAAAAAGAAGTGGTCTTCTTCTCTGGATAGAATTTGCTAAAGGATTAGATTTGGTTGCCTGCTCACACAGCATGACTACCGTATTGAATCTATAAGTGAGAGGCCTAATACTTATATTCTAGGTTAACAGAAGATCTTAATGCAGTCTGATTTTCCTTGTGTTAATTTATTTATGTCATGTTAAGCATATTCTGTAATTGAATTGGAAGCTAGCTATCTGAATATTAGGTACTTTCCTGTTTAATTGTTCATGTAAACTAACATGAATATTTAGGGATGCATTTAATTTTGAAAATCAACATGAAATGGTTGCACTAATATTTCTGTAGTTTGTTTCCAGTAAAGGAACAAAACAAATAAAATAAATACTCAAAATACAATTTCTGTGATCCTCCTAATGGTAAAACAATAAAAGCATAGCATTGCACTAGGTTAAATATTTTTTTTTTTAACATGTGTTAGAAATGGGGGTCTCTAGTTGGCAGAGATATGCACCTTGTCCAAGAAGCGATCCTTCTTTCTAGTCAGGATAAGGGAGTTACACATCTAAAATAGCCCCTGCTCACCCCCTTGGCAGCTTGGCAGGAGCAGTCAGGCTTATCTCAGGGGCAATGTATAAACCATTTGCACATAACACACAATAATACAGTAATAAAACTACAAAAGGACACCACACCAGCTTTAGAAAAATAGCCAATATGTATCTGTGTAAAACAAGACCAAAATGATAAAAATCCAACATACAGTAATAAAGTTATCAATTTTGCAAGAATAAACTTAAAAGACAGTTCCTAAAAGTCAATAGCTCCGTCCAGGGATATCACAGCATTGTGAACAAACAAATCCAACAGTTCAGGCTGACCTCCAGGTCCTGGGCCAGCTATGGTGTCAGGGAGACCCGCTAACAGTACTTGAAAATGCAGGGCGTCGTGGACCTTGCGTTGAGCTCCGAAGAGGCAGCGTCGCCGGCAGGCATCGATTCCGAAGGTCGGTGCAGGAGTCATCGGCCCCTCTAAGTCACATGCTTTGCAGATTGAACTCCGTGAGGTTGAATTCAGGAGTGCTGGCATCGGTAGGGGTCGGGGATGCAGTGTGAAGTGAAGCGGTACAGCGTGCGGTGACCTCATGTCACGGTGCAGGCAGCGTGTGATGGTGTCCAGTGGCGTCAGTGAGACCAGGACTGCGGTGCGTAGTGGGGCAGTGCTCGTTACGGTGCTGACAGGTCACGGTGCAAGCAGCAGTGTTGTTGTTGCTGAAGCGCTATTGTCAGTAGACCCAAGGCTGCGGTGTGTTCTAATGTTCTGGGCACAGAGCCCCAATAGTTACACTACTTTTGGCTTTTAAGTCTTTGCCAGAAAGTCTCTCTAGCTCCGTAAAAACCAGTTCTGTCCTCCCTGGTCCAGCTTCACTACAGGAGATGGAAACAGCATTGTGCGGAGCAGCCACAGCCTATGCAGGTGCCAGTGACAACTCCTCACACCACTCTAGCCCAAGATGGCCCATCAACATATGAAGGGCACACCTCGGCTCACTTTTTGTGAGTGTCTGGAGTGAATGCACAAACAGCCCCGGGTAATCTAAAACCATATGGTGAATCCACAAGCAGGCAGAGGCACTCAGGATGATTAATCAAGAAAATGCCCACTTTCTAAAAGTGGCATTTACAATCACACAATTTAAAAACCACCTTTACTAAAAGGTGTGTTATTACTCCAAATCTCTAGCTGTTCCCATTTAAAGGTTATACTTGTAAAATGTTACAGGGCAGCTCCAATGTTAGCCTATAGGAGATCTAATCCTTGCAATAGCGAAAAATGACATACATAGTATTTCACTATCAGGACACACCACTACATGTCCTACCTTTCACATACACTGCACCCTTCCCAGAGGGGTACCTGGGGCCTACCTTAGAGGTGCCATATGTAATAAAAGGGAAGGGATAGGCCTGGCAAAGTGGGTGCACTTACCATGTTGACATGGCAGTTTAAAATTGCGCGCACAGACACTGCAGTGGCAGGTCTAAGACACATTGGAAGAGCTACTTGTGTGGAAGGCACAAACAGTGCTCGAGGCCCACTAGTAGCATTTGATTTACAGGCCCTGGGCACACCTGTGCACATTACTACGGACGTATTAGTAAATCAAATAGGCCAATCATGGATATACTAATCAGTAACACAATGTACAGTCGGAACACTTGCACTTTAGCACTGGATAACAGTGAAAAAGTGCGCAGAGACACTAAACCAGCAAAAACAAAGTTCAACATACCATTAAAAACAGGAAGTCAGAAAGCAAAAAGACAGGGGAAACACGCAAAAAGATGCCAGGTCTAACAACATGTATGCTGATATGTTCTACTTTACGGTGGCCTATGTCTTTGCCATGTAAAGCAATGAAGATAAACCCATCAATACCAAATTCTGAACTTTATATTAAATCTTCAGAAACAGGGGCATGCAAAAAAAAGCTGAAGCTCAAGCTGCCTGGCATTCTTTACCCTGTTTCTCCTTTTGAAAGAAAGACAGGATAAGGGTGACTTAGTTGATGCTTTGAGGAGTCTAGTTTCTGGACTATTGTATAATTCATGGGATAAAGTACCTCCTGCCGAGTTCCTTTATAGGGGTATGGAATGCTGAGGTGACTTGCCATAATTTTATATCATATACAGCAGGGGTACTTTATTCCTCATAATACATGCTCACACCATCACCTTTCTCACACATCACTTAAATCCTTGGTGTGTAGCTATTTCATGACAGAGAGAGCATTTTTGCAAACATGGAGAATAAAAATAGAATCTCTAGTTTGAAATTCAACTTTTCATTTGTTGCAAAAAGATATTAGAATTAGTTTAATATGTCAGTTTAAAAAAAAGATTCTAAATCTTCTATAATTACCTAGGGACTGCAAAATATAAACATGTTGCCATAAATATCTACTTTCTGCTTGTCACTGTACAGCTAGGAAAAAAGTGAAGAAAGAAAAGCAATTTTTCAATTTCGATCTTTAAACAGCTGCTTAAATTACACTCCGTGACCTGACCTGCCTTTTCCCTCAGCTGCAGGCTCTGACAGTTATTACAGTTGAGTTCTGACATCATTTGCTTATAATAGGTCACTGGGTGAGTCACAAATCACCTAGTATAAAGAAATTAGAGACCGGTTTTGAATTTATATAGGGATTGCAGAATCCCATGTATTATATTAAAATAAGACAGTTGCGAATAACACTTGAAAATGTACTTTTATTGGCCGGACATTTTCAATCACAAGCAAATCCCCCTCCACAACGGGACATCTCTCTACAACAGTTAACCCCTTCCATGCTCATGACGAGCTGGACTCGTCATGGCACACAGTGGTCGTGTGCTCATGACGAGTCCAGCTCGTCATGACACTCAGCATCGGAAATCCCTCTGGTGCGGGCACCAGAGGGATTCCCTTTTCTCCCTAAAGCCTTGGGAGCTGGGGAAGAGCTTCCCCAGCTCCCGAGGCCCCCTGGTTTCCCTGAAATGACGATCGGCGCGCACGTCGCGCTGATGTCATTTCAGTGAAACTGAAACTGAAATGAGCCAAGACGCTCATTTCAGTTTCAGCTTCTACGTGCTCAGGGGCTATCTCAGCCCCTGAGCACGTAGAAACTCAGGAGAGGTATCGTTGGAAAGGGAGAATCTCCCTTTCCAATGGTACCCCTCCCTAGTGGATCCCTGCTTGGGGATCCACCCACTAGGCACCAGGGAGGGGAGCGGCCCTTGGGCAAGGGCCTTTGCTCCCCCATAAAAATGTTGGCATGATTAGTCTTTCTGCCCCCTGGGGGTAGATGGGTCAGTAGCCCCCAATCTGCCCCCGGGGCGTAGAAAGCCCACTAGACACCAGGGATTTTTATGGGATATTTATTAGGGGTGGGGGCTGCCCAAAACAGGCATGCCGATGCCCCCACCCCCCGGCCACAAAATTAGTCTTTCTGCCCCCTGGGGGCAGATGGGGCAGTATCCCCCAATCTGCCCCGGGGGGCAGAAAGCCCACTAGATACCAGGGATTTTTTTAAATTATAGTTAGGGGTGGGGCTGCCCAATATGGGCATGCCAATGCCCCCACCTCCCCGCCGTAAAGGTACTCTTTCTGCCCCCCCAGGGGGCAGAAAGCCCACTAGATACCAGGGATTTTTTTTAAAATTATAATTTGGGGTAGGGGCTGCCCAATATGGGCATGCCAATGCCCCCATCCCCCAACACAAAGGTACAGTCTTTCTGCCCCTCCTGGGAGGCAGAAAGCCCACTAGAGACCAGGGATTTTTTTCCCCTCGATAAATTTAGGGGTGGGGGTTGCCCAAGATGGGCATGCCAATGCCCCCACCCCTCCCCCCACGAAATTCCAGTCTTTCTGCCCCCCCTGGGGGTTCAGAAACACCCTAGATGCCAGGGATTATTTTTTTTTATAGGCCCGGGGTGGGGGCTGCCCAGAATGGGCATGCAAATGCCCCCACCCTACCCTCAAAGAAAAAAAAAGACTTTCTACCCCCCCAGGAGGCAGATGGGGGCAATAGCCCCTGATCTGCCCCCCCCGGGGAGGGGGCAGAAAGCCCACTAAGCGCCCGGGATTTTCTTTTTTATATAGGTAGGGGTGGGGGCTGCCCAGAATGGGCATGTCAATGCCCCCAACCCAAAGAAAATGCTACAGTCTTTCTGCCCCCCCCTGGGAGCCAGATGGGGCAATAGCACCTTATCTGCACCCCCCAAGGGGGCAAAAAGCCCACTAGCCACCAGGGATTTTTTTTTTACAAAGTTCGGGGTGGGGGCTGCCAAGAATGGACATGCCAATGCCCCCACCCACCCCAAAAAGATGCCACTGTCTTACTGCCCCTCCCAGGAGGCAGTTGGGGGCAGTAGCCCCTGATCTGCCCCCGGGGGCAGAAAGCCCACTATGTGCCAGCGATTATGCTGGCTTTTTATACGCAGGGCTGGGGGCTGACCAGAATGGGCATCCCAATGCCCCCGACCCCCAAAAGAATAGCCACAGTCTTTCTGCCCCCTCGGGGGCATATCGGGGCAATAGCCCCTGATTTCCCCCTCCCCAGGGCGGCAGAAAGCCCACTAGGCACTGACTTTTTTTCGGAATGTGCCTACCTGTTGAATTTGGTTCCTAGCTCTGCCGGCACCTAGGGAAACCTAGCAAACCTATACATTTTTTAAAACTAGACACCCAGGGGAATTCAGGATGGGCTGATTTGACTGGCTCTCACCAGGTTCTGTTACCTAGAATCCCTTGCAAACCTAAAAATGTGTCCCAAAAAACACATTTTCCTCACATTTCAGTGGTGGAAAGTTCTGGAATCTGCGTGGATCCACAAAATTCCACCCACCCCGCGTTCTCCAAAGTCTTCAGAGAAAAATGGTACCTCACTTGTGTGGGTAGGACTAGTGGCCGCGACAGGAAACGGCCCAAAACGCAACATGGACACACCACATTTTCACAGTGAAAACGGACCCTTTTTTGCAAAGTGCCTAGCTGTAGATTTTGAACCCTAACTCTGCCGGCACCTAGGGAAACCTAGCAAACCTATACATTTTTGAAAACTAGATACCCAGGGGAATCCAGGATGGGGTGACTTGACTGGCTCTCACCAGGTTCTGTTACCCAGAATCCCTTGCAAACCGAAACATTTGTCAAAAAAACACATTTTCCTCACATTTCTGTGGTGGAAAGTTCTGGAATCTGCGTGGATCCACAAATTTCCACCCATCCCGCGTTCCCCAAAGTCTTCAGAGAAAAATGGCACCTCACATGTGTGGGTAGGCCTAGTGACCGCGACAGGAAACGGCCCAAACGCAACATGGACACACCACATTTTCACAGTGAAAACGGACCCTTTTTTTGCAAAGTGCCTAGCTGTAGATTTTGAACCCTAACACTGCCAGCACCTAGGGAAACCTAGCACACCTATACATTTTTGAAAACTAGACACCCAGGGGAATCCAGGATGCGGTGACTTGACTGGCTCTCACCAGGATCTGTTACCCAGAATCCCTTGCAAACCTAAAAATATGTCCAAAAAAACATATTTTCCTCACATTTCTGTGGTGGAAAGTTCTGGAATCTGCGTGGATGTACAAAATTCCACCCACCCCGCGTCCCCCAAAGTCTTCCGTGAAAAATGGTACCTCACTTGTGTGGATGGATCAAGTACCTGCGACAGGCGAGGGCCCAAAACCTATTGAGGCAACATCAAAATTACCTATCACAAACCAACCTGGTTTTGCAAGGGGGGGTCCCATGAGTTTTTGGCCCCGGGCTCGACGGCCATCTAGGGAAACCTACCCAACCCACACATTTCTGAAAACTAGACACCCGGAGGAGTCCAGCGAGGAATGGCTTGCGTGGGTCCTCCAAAATTTTCTTACCCAGGATCCCCTGCAAACCTCAAATTTAGCTGAAAAAATCACGTTTTTCTCAACTTTCTGTGTGGGAAAGTTCTGGAATCTACGTGGATCAACAAATTTCCTACCACCCAGCTTTCCCACAGGTCTCCCGATAAAAATGATACCTCACTCGCGTGGGTGGGTCAAGTACCCGCGACAGGCAAGGGCCCAAAACGTATTGAGGAGACATCAAAATGACCTATCACAAAACAACCTGGTTTGCAAGGGGGGTCACCTGGGTTTTTGGCCCCGGGCTCAGCGGCCATCTTGGGAACCTACCAAACCCACACATTTCTGAAAACTAGACACCCGGGGGAGTCCAGCGAGGTATGGCTTGCATGGGTCCCCAAACGTTTTCCTACCCAGAATGCCCTGCAAACCTCAAATTTAGCTGAAAAAATCACTATTTACTCAAATTTCTGTGTGGGAAAGTTCTGGAATCTGCGTGGATCCACAAATTTCCTACCACCCTTCGTTCCCCCAGGGCTCCCGATAAAAATGGTACCTCACTTGTGTGGGTAGGCATAGTGGCTGAAACAGGAAATGGCCCAAATCGTATTGTGGAGACTTCAAAATTACCTATAACAAAACTAACTGGTTTTGGGGGGGGCACCTGGTTTTTTGGCCCCAGGCTCGCCGCCATCTAGGGAAACCTACCAATCCCACACGTTTCTGAAAACTAGACACCCTGGGGAGTCCAATGAGGTATGGCTTGTGTGGATCCCCCAACGTTTCCCTACCCAGAATCCCCTGCAACCCTCAAATTTAGCTGGAAAAAACATATTTTCCACATATTATTGCGTGGAATCACCGGGCTGGCACAAATGTCCTACCACCCAGCATTGCCCTTGTTCCCCCGAGTAAAATGATACCTCACTTGTGTGGGTGTCCAAAGCAGAACTGGCTAAAAACGTATTTTTAAAAAATGTAGCGCTTAGAATTCTCGGTGCTATACCCTAAATCCCTATGTTTTGGGCTCTTCCCAGTCACAGGCCTTTGGCCCACCCACACAAGTGAGGTATCATTTTACTCGGGAGAACAAGGGGAACGCTGGGTGGTAGGACATTTGTGCCGGCACGGTGATCCCACGCAAAAATGTATGGAAAAAGTGATTTTTTCAGCTAAATTTGAGGTTTGCAGGGATTCTGGGTAGGAAAATGTTGTGGGACCCACGCAAGCCATACCTCGCAGGACTCCCCGGGTGTCTAGCTTTCAGAAATGTTTGGGTTTGGTAGTTTCCCAAGATGGCCGCCAAACCCGGGGACAAAAACCCAGGTGACCCCTCTTGCAAAACCAGGTTGTTTTGTGATAGGTAATTTTGATGTCGCCTCAATAGGTTTTGGGCCCTTTTCTGTCACGGGTACTTGACCCACCCATGCGAGTGAGGTATCATTTTTATCGGGAGACATGGGGGAACACTGTGTGGTAGGAAATTTGTGGATCCACGTAGATTCCAGAACGTTCCCACACAGAAATTTGAGAAAAAAATGATTTTTTCAGCTAAATTTGAGGTTTGCAGGGGATTCTGGGTAGGAAAACGTTAGGGGACCCACGCAAGCCATACCTCGCTGGACTCCCCCGGGTGTCTAGTTTTCAGAAATGTGTGGGTTTGGTAGGTTTCCCAAGATGGCCGCCTAGCCCGGGGCCAAAAACCCAGGTGACTCCCCTTGCAAAACCAGCTTGTTTTGTGATAGATCATTTTGATGTCTCCTCAATACGTTTTGGGCCCTTGCCTGTTGCGGGTACTTGAACCACCCACACCAGTGAGGTTTTTGGCCCTGGGCTCGGCGGCCATCTTAGGAAACCTACCAAACCCACACATTTCTGAAAACTAGACACTCGGGGGAGTCCAGCGAGGTAAGGCTTGCGTGGGTCCCCCAACGTTTTCCTACCCAGAATCCCTTGCAAACCTGAAATTTTGCTGAAAAAATTCACTTTTTTCGCACATTTTTGTGTGGGAAAGTTGTGGCATCACCGGGCTGACACAAATTTCCTACCACCCAGCGTTCCCCCAGGTCTCCTGATAAAAATGGTGCATCACTCGGGTGGGAGGTCCAAGTAGGCGCGACAGGCAAGGGCCCAAAACTTATTGAGGCGACATCAAAATTGCCTATCACAAAACGACCTGGTTTTGCAATGGGGGTCCCATGACTTTTTGGCCCGGGGCTCGGCGGCCACATAGGGAAACCTACCAAACCCACACATTTCTCAAAAGCAGACACCCGGGGGATTCCAGGTAGGTATGGATTGCGTGGATCCCCCAACGTTTTCTTACCCAGAATCCCCTGCAAACCTAAAATTTGGCTGAAAAAATCACTTTTTTCACAAATTTTTGTGGGGTAAAGTTGTGGCATCACGGGGCTGACACAAATTTCCTACCACCCAGCGTTTCCCCAGGTCTCCCGATAAAAATGGTGCCTCACTCAGGTGGGAGGCCCAAGTACCCGCGACAGGCAAGGGCCCACAACGTATTGAGGCGACCTCAAAATGGCCTATCACAAAACGACCTGGTTTTGCAAGGGGAGTCCCATGACGTTTAGCCGGGGCTCGGCGGCCACCTAGGGAAACCTACAAACTCACACATTTCTGAAAAGTAGACACCCGGGGATTCCAGGGAGGTATGGCTTGTGTGGATCCCCAACGTTTTCTTACCCAGAATCCCCTGCAAACCTGAAATTTGGCTGAAAAAAATCATTTTTTCACACATTTTTGTGTGGTAAAGTTGTGGCATCACGGGGCTGACACAAATTTCCTACCACCCAGCGTTTCCCAGGTCTCCCGATAAAATGGTGCCTCACTCGGGTGGGAGGCCCAAGTACCGCGACAGGCAAGGGCCCACAATGTATTGAGGCGACCTCTAAATGGCCTATCACAAAACGACCTGGTTTTGCAAGGGGTCCCATGACGTTTTGGCCCGGGGCTCGGCGGCCACCTAGGGAAACCTACCAAACCCACACATTTCTGAAAAGTAGACACCCGGGGATTCCAGGAGGTATGGCTTGCGTGGATCCCCCAACGTTTCTTACCCAGAATCCCTGCAAACCTGAAATTTGGCTGAACAAATCACTTTTTCACACATTTTTGTGTGGTAAGTTGTGGCATCACGGGGCTGACACAAATTTCTACCACCCAGCGTTCCCCAGGTCTCCCGATACAAAATGGTGCCTCACTCGGGTGGGAGGCCCAAGTACTCGCGACAGGCAAGGGCCCAAAACATTTTGTGATAGGCAATTTTGATGTCGCCTCAATACGTTGTGGGCCCTTGCCTGTCGCGGGTACTTGGGCCTCCCACCCGAGTGAGGCACCATTTTTATCGGGAGACCTGGGGGAACGCTGGGTGGTAGGAAATTTATGTCAGCCCCGTGATGCCACAACTTTACCACACAAAAATGTGTGAAAAAGTGATTTTTTCAGCAAAATGTCAGGTTTGCAGGGGATTCTGGGTAAGAAACCGTTGGGGGATCCACGCAAGCCATACCTCCCTGGAATCCCCCGGGTGTCTACTTTTCAGAAATGTGTGGGTTTGGTAGGTTTCCCTAGGTGGCCGCCGAGCCCCGGGCCAAAACGTCATGGGACCCCCTTGCAAAACCAGGTCGTTTTGTGACAGGCCATTTTGAGGTCGCCTCAATATGTTGTGGGCCCTTGCCTGTCGCGGGTACTTGGGCCTCCCACCCGAGTGAGGCACCATTTTTATCGGGAGACCTGGGGGAAAGCTGGGTGGTAGGAAATTTGTGTCAGCCCCGTGATGCCACAACTTTACCACACAAAAATGTGTGAAAAAGGGATTTTTTCAGCAAAATGTCAGGTTTGCAGGGGATTCTGGGTAAGAAAACGTTGGGGGATCCACACAAGCCATACCTCCATGGAATCCCCGGGTGTCTACTTTTCAGAAATGTGTGGGTTTGGTAGGTTTCCTAGGTGGCCGCCGAGCCCCGGCCAAAACGTCATGGGACCCCTTGCAAAACCAGGTCGTTTTGTGATAGGCCATTTTGAGGTCGCCTCAATACGTTGTGGGCCCTTGCCTGTCGCGGGTACTTGGGCCTCCCACCCGAATAAGGCACCATTTTTATCGGGAGACCTGGGGGAACGCTGGGTGGTAGGAAATTTGTGTCAGCCCCGTGATGCCACAACTTTACCACACAAAAATGTGTGAAAAAGGGATTTTTTCAGCAAAATGTCAGGTTTGCAGGGGATTCTGGGTAAGAAAATGTTGGGGGATCCACGCAAGCCATACCTCCCTGGAATCCCCTGTGTGTCTACTTTTCAGAAATGTGTGGGTTTGGTAGGTTTCCCTAGGTGGCCGCCGAGCCCCGGTCCAAAACGTCATGGGACCCCCTTGCAAAACCAGGTCGTTTTGTGATAGGCCATTTGAGGTCGCCTCAATACGTTGTGGGCCCTTGCCTGTCGTGGGTACTTGGGCCTCCCACCCGAGTGAGGCACCATTTTTTTCGGAAGACCTTGGGGAACGCGGGGTGGGTGGAATTTTGTGGATCCACGCAGATTCCAGAACTTTCCACCACAGAAAAGTGAGGAAAATGTGGTTTTTTTGCCAATTTTGTAGGGTTTGCAAGGGATTCTGGGTAACAGAACCTGGTGAGAGCCAGTCAAGTCACCGCATCCTGGATTCCCCTGGGTGTCTACTTTTCAAAAATGTATAGGTTTGCTAGGTTTCCCTAAGTGCCGGCAGAGCTAGGGTTCAAAAACTACAGCTAGGCACTTTGCAAAAAAAGGGTCATTTTTCACTGTGAAAATGTGGTGCGTCCACGTTGCATTTTGAGCCATTTCCTGTTGTGGGCATAAGGCTTACCCACACAAGTGAGGTACCATTTTTATCGGGAGACTTAGGGTAACACAGAATTGTAGAGCAACTGTTATTACCTATTGACTTTCGATGCATTTCTGCCATCCAAATGAAAGACAATGTGTAAAAAATAAGTCATTTTGAAAAATGACCTATAATTCTCATGCTAGTATGGGTACTCCCAATTTCGGAAATGTGCAAATATCTACTGTTTCTAAAATCTACATTTTGTTCCCATTTCATAAATACATAGGTGTCTTTCATAACAATTTTTCCATGTATACATTTTCCCAAAATAATTGCTATATACCCGGTACATAATAAAAAACCATTGCAAGATGCTGCTCAGTTATTGGCTCTGGGTTCGTCGGGTTCTTGGTGAACCTACAAGTCCTATATATCCCCACAACCAGAAAGGTCCAGCGGATATAACGGCATATTGCTTTCAAATAGCTGTCATAATTAGAAGAAGTTACAGGTGAAAACGTTGACACAAATGGCTGTTTTTTTCAACTAATTTTCAATTTTTCCTTTATTTAACTGTTAGTTTCTATAAGGAAAACTTTAAGGATCTACACAAATGACCCCTTGCTGAATTCAGAATTTTGTCTACTTTTCAGAAATGTATGGCTTTGCAGGATCCATTATTGGTTTCATACCCATTTCTACCATTAACTGGAAGGAGGTTGAAAGCACAAAAAATAGCAAAAATAGGCTATGTCCCAGAAAAATGCCAAAACTGTGTAAAAAAGTTGGTTTTCTGACAAAAGTCTGCTTGTCCCTGAAATCTGGGAAGATGGTGATTTCAGCACCACAACCCCTTTTGATGCCATTTGCAGGGAAAAAACAAGACGCTTTCATCTGTAGCCCTTTTTCGCATTTTCCCCCAAAAACAAAATTTTGCTGTATTTTGGCTAATTTCTGGGTCCCCTCCAGGGGAATCCACAAACCCTGGGTACCTTTACAATCCCCATGATGTTAGAAAAAAAGGACGCAAATTTGGCATGGATACCTTATGTGGTCAAAAAGTTACAGGGGCCTAAGTGTGCACTACCCCAAATAGCCAAAAAAGGCTTAGCACAGGGGGAAAGGCATAGCAGCGAAGGGGTTAAAGTACAGGGGCGGCTCCTCCTAAATGGCGGAGGAGTGTCTCCTCACCTGCTGCGAGGGCAGCAGGCAAACACTAATAAATAAAATGGCATAATAAAGTGTACAGCGTGAGCGTGAGGCAGGAGGGAGGGGCTGAATCCTGCAATTGCAGGATTAGTGCTACCCCTTTCAATACACATGTTGGTTTGGCCGGCTGGCTACCTATGGCCAGCCCGACATGCCCACTTCACACCTAGATTTTTGGCACAGGCCCCCAAAATGAACGCTGGGTTAGCCTGCTCTCACCAATCCTGGAGCTGCTCTCATGCTAAGAGCAGCTCCAGGATTGGTCAGGGGCGACGTTCCACTGGGCAGGAAAGGATATCCTTCCCTTTCTTGCTCATAGATGTCAGACCACCATTGCCGGGAGTGCCACACCGGGCGGGAGCATCATTAAGGTGAGTTGGGCGCATGGCGCCCCTATATTTTTGTATTGCCAGCTGCTGCTGTTAAAGTACTGCCTTGCACTCAGCTCGAGGTTGTCTCAAACACCTGAAACGATCTGTGTCTTTATATGGCTTCTGCCCATTGTCCAGCTTTTACCTCCCTCCCTCCTGCAGCAGCTTTAGGCGCTGCCTATAGCTGTGTCATTAGTCAGCCCATGTGACCCACCAGCCCTCAAGGAGTAATAAAAAAACAAGCATTGGCATAGCCAATAGGTCTCGCCTTTGGGACCTTATAAGTGTTTAGCCATGCAGCACATAGGCCCCCACTGTCATGCCCACACAATCTCAACATCTTTGAATAATCATACAAGTTTTTTCTTTGAAACAAGAAATGTTAAAAGGTTTATCTTTTGCCTATTGTCAGGTTGCATTTCTTGTTAACTTCTCACCTTCGCAACCCTCCGTTAACTGTGCATCTCGAAACAAACACCTGCCCTGATAAACTGAAGCATAATGATAACACACTATACCTTCTTTTGGGCACTGCAATCTAACGGTACAGGCTGAAACGTGCAGCTTTAATAGACATTACGTGATCTCAAATGAGAGAAAAACATAAAGGTACTTGTTCTGCCAGTCATTTACAAAGAAAAACTGCAGCTTCAGAACAAATACCACTAAAATAATAAGAGTGCCATAAGAAAGGCCACATCTGACACCTAATGAAAATGGAGTGTGGAAGGCAGAGCTCCCTAAATGAGTGAGCAAGTTGACAGCTTCTGTCATAAGTTGGAAACACTCGACAGCAGTGCACAGAAAACAATGACACAAACCTTTCCTCAGCGGTGCTGCACCACATAAAAGACACTCAAGAAACTATGACTGATGGACAACAAAATGAAGGAAAAAACAGAAATCACCGTAGCAATATCTGGAGTTTTTTTATTGTTTTAGCTGTATTGTTAACCAAACAGTCATGAGGGAAGCATCTCATTTCGTGAGTTCCTTTTACAAAGATGTCTCACTTAAGTCTTTTTTTTCTATTTAGCAGTGCTGTTTGGGAAACGTTAATCGACTATTAGGGAGGCCCTGCCAGTACCAAAACAGTATCAAAATGGTATTAATTCAGAAGAGCTCAGGCATATTAATTAATCACCCCATCTGTCTGCTATCCAACTAATCTCACTAGTCATAAATGAACGCAATTTCATAAAATATTAAGGGGCCGATTCCGATCTCGGTCGGAGGCGCACCCAATACCATTCGGTCGGGAAAAAAGCCATGCGAAAGCCAGTTTCCCGACCGATCCGTACAGCACACCGAACGAGCAAGTACGATGCGCACAACAGCAAAAATTCCGGCCGAGCCGTACTCACCCAAACCAGGTCCTGTTCTCCGACCGAGGCGAATCCGGAAACGCCGAATCGAGTCGCACGGAAGGGAAAATGCAGCCCCGTCCGGCCGGACAAGTACGATGCGCTTTCCGTACGCGCCGAACCCGTCGCTACGCACGGCACGTCAAAGCATCCGGGAGAGGCGCACATAAGCTCCGAATCGCGCCACAACACGATCCACGGCTACGAGACGAACACAGCACCGACGAGGACGACGCGAAGCGACGAGGACGAAGCCAAGCGACGAGGACGACGCGAAGCAACGAGAAGGACGAACGACACGAACCAACCATGAATCCCTTCGTCCCGATCATACCAATATTCTACATCTACTACCGGAACAGGCACGGACGCGTACGGCGCAGAAGGTAAGTCAGACACCAACCACAAAACACATACAACACGTACACGACACATCACACACATACACTGGGAATCTGAATATACTTACACCAGCAACAGCAGCACCATAGGGGCGGGATGCCCATCACCAATGCCACATATGCACACAGGGGCCTGAATGCGCGCCACCACCCCAACCCAGGGGGGCTGGATGCCCACCACTACTACCACCCTCACCCAGGGGGGCTGGATGCCTACCACTACTACCACCCTCACCCAGGGGTGGCAGGATGCCTACCACTACTACCACCCTTAGCCAGGGTGGCAGGATGCTACCACTACTACCACCCTTAGCCAGGGTGGCAGGATGCCTACCACTACTACCACCCTTAGCCAGGGGGCAGGATGCCTACCACTACTACCACCCTTAGCCAGGGGGCAGGATGCCCACCACTACAACCACCCTTAGCCAGGGGGCTGGATGCCTACCACTACTACCACCCTTAGCCAGGGGGCAGGATGCCCACCACTACTACCACCCTCACCCAGGGGGGCTGGATGCCTACCACTACTACCACCCTCACCCAGGGGTGGCAGGATGCCTACCACTACTACCACCCTTAGCCAGGGGGCTGGATGCCTACCACTACTACCACCCTTAGCCAGGGGGCAGGATGCCCACCACTACTACCACCCTCACCCAGGGGGCTGGATGCCTACCACTACTACCACCCTTAGCCAGGGTGGCAGGATGCCTACCACTACTACCACCCTCACCCAGGGGTGGCAGGATGCCTACCACTACTACCACCCTTAGCCAGGGGGCTGGATGCCTACCACTACTACCACCCTTAGCCAGGGGGCAGGATGCCCACCACTACTACCACCCTCACCCAGGGGGCTGGATGCCTACCACTACTACCACCCTTAGCCAGGGGGCAGGATGCCTACCACTACTACCACCCTCACCCAGGGGGCAGGATGCCCACCACTACTACCACCCTTAGCCAGGGTGGCAGGATGCCTACCACTACTACCACCCTTAGCCAGGGGGCAGGATGCCTACCACTACTACCACCCTTAGCCAGGGTGGCAGGATGCCTACCACTACTACCACCCTTAGCCAGGGTGGCAGGATGCCTACCACTACTACCACCCTTAGCCAGGGGGCAGGATGCCCACCACTACTACCACCCTCACCCAGGGGGGCTGGATGCCTACCACTACTACCACCCTTAGCCAGGGTGGCAGGATGCCTACCACTACTACCACCCTCACCCAGGGGTGGCAGGATGCCTACCACTACTACCACCCTTAGCCAGGGGGCTGGATGCCTACCACTACTACCACCCTTAGCCAGGGGGCAGGATGCCCACCACTACTACCACCCTCACCCAGGGGGCTGGATGCCTACCACTACTACCACCCTTAGCCAGGGGGCAGGATGCCTACCACTACTACCACCCTCACCCAGGGGGGCAGGATGCCCACCACTACTACCACCCTTAGCCAGGGTGGCAGGATGCCTACCACTACTACCACCCTTAGCCAGGGGGCAGGATGCCTACCACTACTACCACCCTTAGCCAGGGTGGCAGGATGCCTACCACTACTACCACCCTTAGCCAGGGTGGCAGGATGCCTACCACTACTACCACCCTTAGCCAGGGGGCAGGATGCCTACCACTACTACCACCCTTAGCCAGGGGGCAGGATGCCTACCACTACTACCACCCTTAGCCAGGGGGCAGGATGCCTACCACTACTACCACCCCAACCCAGGGGGGCTGGATGCCTACCACTACTACCACCCTTAGCCAGGGGGCAGGATGCCCACCACTACTACCACCCTCACCCACGGGGGCAGGATGCCTACCACTACTACCACCCTTAGCCAGGGTGGCAGGATGCCTACCACTACTACCACCCTTAGCCAGGGGGCAGGATGCCTACCACTACTACCACCCCAACCCAGGGGGGCTGGATGCCTACCACTACTACCACCCTTAGCCAGGGGGCTGGATGCCTACCACTACTACCACCCTTAGCCAGGGGGCAGGATGCCCACCACTACTACCACCCTCACCCAGGGGGGCTGGATGCCTACCACTACTACCACCCTCACCCAGGGGTGGCAGGATGCCTACCACTACTACCACCCTTAGCCAGGGTGGCAGGATGCCTACCACTACTACCACCCTTAGCCAGGGGGGCAGGATGCCTACCACTACTACCACCCTTAGCCAGGGGGCAGGATGCCCACCACTACTACCACCCTTAGCCAGGGGGCTGGATGCCTACCACTACTACCACCCTTGGCCAGGGGGGCAGGATGCCCACCACTACTACCACCCTCACCCAGGGGGGGCAGGATGCCCACCACTACTACCACCCTCACCCAGGGGGGGCTGGATGCCTACCACTACTACCACCCTCACCCAGGGGTGGCAGGATGCCTACCACTACTACCACCCTTAGCCAGGGTGGCAGGATGCCTACCACTACTACCACCCTTAGCCAGGGTGGCAGGATGCCTACCACTACTACCACCCTTAGCCAGGGTGGCAGGATGCCTACCACTACTACCACCCTTAGCCAGGGGGGCAGGATGCCTACCACTACTACCACCCTTAGCCAGGGGGCAGGATGCCTACCACTACTACCACCCTTAGCCAGGGGGCAGGATGCCTACCACTACTACCACCCCAACCCAGGGGGCTGGATGCCTACCACTACTACCACCCTTAGCCAGGGGGGCAGGATGCCCACCACTACTACCACCCTCACCCACGGGGGGCAGGATGCCTACCACTACTACCACCCTTAGCCAGGGTGGCAGGATGCCTACCACTACTACCACCCTTAGCCAGGGGGCAGGATGCCTACCACTACTACCACCCCAACCCAGGGGGCTGGATGCCTACCACTACTACCACCCTTAGCCAGGGGGGCTGGATGCCTACCACTACTACCACCCTTAGCCAGGGGGCAGGATGCCCACCACTACTACCACCCTCACCCAGGGGGGCTGGATGCCTACCACTACTACCACCCTCACCCAGGGGTGGCAGGATGCCTACCACTACTACCACCCTTAGCCAGGGTGGCAGGATGCCTACCACTACTACCACCCTTAGCCAGGGGGCAGGATGCCTACCACTACTACCACCCTTAGCCAGGGGGCAGGATGCCCACCACTACTACCACCCTTAGCCAGGGGGGCTGGATGCCTACCACTACTACCACCCTTAGCCAGGGGGCAGGATGCCCACCACTACTACCACCCTCACCCAGGGGGGCTGGATGCCTACCACTACTACCACCCTCACCCAGGGGTGGCAGGATGCCTACCACTACTACCACCCTTAGCCAGGGTGGCAGGATGCCTACCACTACTACCACCCTTAGCCAGGGGGCAGGATGCCTACCACTACTACCACCCTTAGCCAGGGGGCAGGATGCCCACCACTACTACCACCCTTAGCCAGGGGGGCTGGATGCCTACCACTACTACCACCCTTAGCCAGGGGGCAGGATGCCCACCACTACTACCACCCTCACCCAGGGGGCTGGATGCCTACCACTACTACCACCCTCACCCAGGGGGGCAGGATGCCTACCACTACTACCACCCTCACCCAGGGGGCAGGATGCCTACCACTACTACCACCCTTAGCCAGGGGGGCTGGATGCCTACCACTACTACCACCCTCACCCAGGGGGGCAGGATGCCTACCACTACTACCACCCTTAGCCAGGGGGGCTGGATGCCTACCACTACTACCACCCCAACCCAGGGGGCTGGATGCCTACCACTACTACCACCCTTAGCCAGGGGGCAGGATGCCCACCACTACTACCACCCTCACCCACGGGGGCAGGATGCCTACCACTACTACCACCCTTAGCCAGGGGGCAGGATGCCCACCACTACTACCACCCTTAGCCAGGGGGCAGGATGCCCACCACTACTACCACCCTCACCCACGGGGGCAGGATGCCCACCACTACTACCACCCTCACCCAGGGGGGCAGGATGCCTACCACTACTACCACCCTCACCCAGGGGGGCTGGATGCCTACCACTACTACCACCCCCACTCATAGGATGGACAATGCATGACACAACAAGCACACCACAACCTAGGGAATGCAAGATTAAGACATCCCCCCACCACCATGACAAGCGTGTGTAGGCTGTGTCAAATGCCTACAACACCGAACATGACTTTCAACATACAATGTGACCCCCTAGCACATGTGCCACACATATATGTGTGTGGCACCCACAATGCAAGCAGCCCATGACCATTGTGGCAATGGGGCCTAAACCCCCATCATCACAGTGACCAAAAGGTAAGTGTGGGGTCCATAGCTGAAGCACATTTTGACCATTGTGGCAATGGGGTCTAAACCCCCATCATCACAGTGACCAAAAGGCAAGTGTGGGGTCCATAGCTGAAGCACATTTTGACCATTGTGGCAATGGGGTCTACACCCTCATCATCACAGTGACCAAAAGGTAATTGTTGACAAAGAAAGAGCTGCAACTGCCAAACTGCATGGATCATTCCTGCTCACAGAACCAAAAACTCATCTGTGGCAAAGTAGTGTATGTGTCCCATTGCAACATAAATTGGGGGAGCCAAATACTGCAGTGCAAATGAAACATTCCTTTGGCCATGTGCAGACAAACAACACCCATGGGGGCTGAGACCGTCAACAGTCATCAATGACACAATGACAGAAGTGACCATCAGAATGCAGAACCACATATTTGCACCAATGGGCACACAAATGCAGATACCCTGTGGAGACAGCAGATGTGAGGTGAACAGATACCATACCATGGCAGCAATGGGACACACAAACCATGATCACTGTGCTGACCGATGACCTAGGAGTCCCAGGGACAGCAGGGGAAACACACCAAACAACATACAGCCAATGGCACACCCAAGATATGCCAATGCAGTGGTGCAGATGCACAAACACAAACAGGCAGACCAACACTGTCATCATACACAGCAGGTGAGGGGTGGGGGTGCCAGTGTCCCCAGGCAACCACACAACACATGAGGAGAGCTGAATACCAATCATACAGATGTGCATACACTGCCACACTAAGGTAACTCATGGATCCAAATCCCCTATGTGGGCAAGCAGGCATTGTCAGGTGAGAGGGAGCACAAAACACACATGTCACACAGGCACGTAGGAACAACAACTGACACAGCAAGTCACAGACACACCACAGCACCACCCCCAGGGCCCCCACAATGTGGTGACCCTGGGCTGAATAAAAATACCACTGTGATGACAAAGCTAAATGTCGTTCACACTATGAACCACAGTCAGGTGTCCTGAGCAACAAACTACCATCACACCTACACAAGCACAAATCAATCAGCATGGCCAGTAAGCCAAGGCCAACATGGAGGCAGGGGCCTAGCCGGGCAACAACTCTCATCTGCACACACTCAACACCACACCCCTCGACCTCCAACAATGTGCAGCAGTGAAGTACACATGCACTGGTGACATTGCACATGCACCCATGACTATTCCAGGGTGGTGGGTGGGAACCAAGGTGTAGAAACACATCACACATGGACACTCAACAAGACTCCTGAATGTCTGACACACTGCACACTACGCTGTACATGGACATGACGGCAATACCACACCGACCAATGGGATCCCAGCCACAGTCACACACCAATGAAGAAGCCAAGGTCACCCACAAAGAACACACATAGACAACTTCCAACATTGCAGCTCTGACCCTGAGGAGTGGCAGCAGTCACACACACAACATGTCACAATCACTGAAAGATAACACAAACTGGAAATCACATGACAGGGGCAAACAACAAGTGCCAAGGGGAAACCTGACTGTGACCCATCTGCGTCTGCACACAAACTCAGCCCTGACAGCAAACACACCTATGGGTGACACCCTGATGACCAGTAATGTGCCATGCACCCACATCACAGAGAACACAGGGAGAAGACTTTGGGGGAACATAGCTCAAGTCAGCAAGCATCACAAACAGGTACAACACTAGGGATCACAGCATGCGCAGATGAATGGAAGTGAACACACAGACATGCACATACAACACACACCTTGGGTGCAGGCAATGTCACACGTGTACACACTGCCATGAGGGGACTCCACTCCTGTGTGAGGAAAGCTGTGCCATATGTTGCCTCAGTAGGGCCCCATCATGTCAGCTGAGCACTTGGTCACACAATCAACAATTAGCACCAAATGAGGGCTCCCATCACATCAGCCTGGTCATGGATGTGCCAACGGAATCATCAGCACAGATCCAACACACTTGTATAGCAATGTTGCACTGACTACACGGATGAGTCCCTCCCCATTGATGCCCAAACCTGCATGTCCACTGGAGATGGCAACACGGTCAGGGAAGTAGACAAATGCAACGATGGCAGGCACAACAGATGTGCAGGGGTGGAAGCCACAGATATGAAATTGCCAATGTAAGTAGGAAACCCATTGCCAAATACTGAACACATGACACCCTCAGATGCTGCTATTGATGACATGGATACACCACATGATAGGACACATTCCCCCTGGACCACATGGGTTCCTGCACAGTAACACTTCATAATCATGAGACCAGATATCACCATCACTGCAGCAAGGGCATGGTTAGCTGCACCAACAACATGTACATCTGAAGCATGAGCACTAGAGAAAAGAAAGTTGCTTTATTCAGCATATGTGTTGAGGCCAAACGAAGTCCTGAAAAAGAGCAAAGGCCAATGGCCAGTCCATTGTCAAAGTTCAAACAGGGTGACACTGGCAGATGTCACCCTACGCATGCCTGCACAATACCAGGGACAATCCACTAGGAGGGGCAACCGGGGGCAGGCCAGGCACCGCAGGGACAGGATCAGGGCTCACCAGGGGGAGTCAGGGAAGGGGTGGTGGGTGCAGGAGAGCCACTGACAACTGCAGTGGAGGTGTCTGACATGGTGTGTGCCGGCACAACTGGGGGCATGACACAGATGTCGTGGGTGCCGGCACAACTGCAGTGGACCCTGCAGATGGGGTGGACAGGTCCGCCACTGCAGTGCCCAAGTCAGACAGGGCGGTAGTGGACTCCACTGCAGTGCCTACCTCCAGGGGAGGAGAATGGGGAACAGGCAAGGTGGGTTGGACAGAGGGGGGGACACCCTCACCACATCAGTGGCACAGACAAGCGCAGCGGGGGTGTGGTGCTGGGAGAGCAAGTGGCAGGGGAGAAGGCCGGAGCATCTTGGGGATGGTATATCTGTGGGTGGGGGAACCTGGGGCAGGGTGTGGTGGGGGCACCTGTGCAGTGGGGGCCTGAGGGATGGAGGACGGAGACCTTGTGCCTGAGCTGCAGGGTGGTGGCGGGGTCTTGCTCTTAGCACTCCGGGGGACTTGCGGGTGGGGGCCTCAGTCCGTCTGCGCCTGGGGGAGGGTGTCCGGGGCGAGGGGCACTCTGCTCCGTGTGGGTGGGCTTCCTCTTCCCCGGGATGCTGGAGCAGCTTCATCGGTGGGGAAGAGGCCGAGGTCACAGAGGAAGAGCTGCTGTGACTTTGGGGTTGCAGGTGAGGCAAGGGAGGGTGCTTTGGAGGGAGAGGGAACTGAGGACTGCGCAGTGCATGTGGATGCGTGTGTGTGTTCCAGGGCCCCATCCCCTGTGAGTCTGGCTTCAGTCCCCTGAATGTGCGTGCGTGTGCGTTTTGTCATTGGCGTGTGTGTCAGTGTGCTGGATGTGTGTGTGCTGGTGTGTGCCTGTGCCAGTGTGTGTGTGCCTGGGATGGGTAAGGTGCTGGGGAGTGTGGATGGAGCAGAGGCAGGAGGGGTGAGGGACCGTTTGAGGAGGGACACTGCTGCCGTCAGGGAGGAGTCCATGGACCTATTGCCCCTCTGTAGGTCAGACATGCCCGATGAGATGCCCTCCATGAACGACACCAGCTGAGTCAACAGCGCGGTGTGCGCATGGAGGACACTCAGCATGGCTGTCTGCCCTACATGGAGCTGGCGAAGGAGGTACACAGACTCCTCACTCAGGGCAGCAGGGGACACAGGGGCAGGGGGTGCGGTGCCTGGCCCAAAGGAGACACGCTCCCGGACATGGGAGCCTCCACGGACCTGGGGAATGGGAGCCGATGGGAGGGCGGTGGTGGTGCTGGTGGTGGCGGGGACAGCAACACTAGCTGGGGTGTGGTGGCTGCTGACACCCGCCTCCACAAGGGAGTCATCCTCCGAGTTGCTCTGGTCCTCAGCTGAGGTGGATGGTGCTGAGGACTCCTCGGTGTGGCTCCCCTCGCCCTCCGTGCCACTGGGTCCCTCCGACCACTCCTCGGCTGCTGACCCAGTCTGGCTCTCCGGCTCCTCCTGGTCCGTGGAGCTGTCCCCTTCCGTGGCCGTGGATGTATCTGCAAACAATGGGGAAACAGACAGACATCAGTCACCTGCACCAAACGCACACACCACTGTGAGCACAGCACATTACAGAGCAAGCCCTGGCATCATTAGTTGTACATTGCTAAAAGTGCCCTAATTGAACAGGAGAAGTCAATTGTCAGTCTGATGCCAAGCATGGCACTCACATCCCACATGGCCTTGCACCCATCTGTCTGGTGTCTGTTGGATTGCAACACCCCAGTGTTGACACATGCACCAAGTACACAGTAGTTGGACAGTGCAGAGGACACGGTGTGGACACATCACAGCTCTTGCCACTGAGTCAGTACAGGTTTACGGATGTAAGGGATGCCCAGAGTCAAATAGGAAATGCATGTGATGCATTCCAGCGACAGACACCATGATGCACCCATGTCCTGATAGCCAGCGCCACTATGGTGTGCATGTAGCACATGTCACTCCCCTGCAGGATCACCAATCAGTAGACACATGCCATGGCGGAGGCATGACTGCAAAGTCATACATCACTGTCTCAGTGATGTATGACTTTGCAGCCAGACAACAACACTCTGCACTGTGTCACAATAGTAGGTCATGGGGAATGCAAGTCCTGGAGCTGCACAAGTGCACATGTACATCCCCCCACAACACATCCTCTTAACCCTCATCTGTCCAGGTCATACCTATTGGACATATGGGAGACCTGTGACACTACCCTCTGAACCTGAGCCCCTCACACTCTGCTGTGCATGGGGAACAGCTGCCTGAACTTCACATTTACATGCCCCAGTCTGCATGGGCAGCTGATCAGACACCTATGTGTCACACAAGTATCGTCTCCTATGGTCACATCTCCAGTGGCATGCTGAGCCCCTACCAAGAAACTCCACAGCAGTCCTGGCGACTAATCCACAGCACACTGACACAGAGGCAGACACCTGAGGGGTCAAATCACTGTGCACAATGTGTCCTCTGATACACGGGAGTGGGAGTACAGAGTGTATTGTATGGCCTGGAGTAGGCATGACTGTCCAGCCCCACATGAATGAGGGATGAGCCCTGGACTGTAGGCAGCTGGCTAAGTATGTGTGACACACGTCATATACATACTCCTGGGGCCCAAACATTGTTCCCACCCGCAGCATGGGTGTGTGCCAGGTACCCCAGCCACATGTGGTGGATCAGCTCAGCAATTGGACCACAGATCAAAGTAACACGCTGAATACATGTCAGAATACAGGCATTGTGTAAGCAATGGACCCACCCATGATGCCCACCACAGAGTCAGGGAAACAGATGCTGTCTCCCACCTTGAGTCAAGCAAACTGCAAGGACACAGTCCTAAGTGACAGAATTCCCTGCATGTAAGGGCCACACCTGGGTATCAGATGAGGAGTGGGCAGTGCACAATAGAGGGACATGGCTCCTGGACAACATGACTGCTGTACTGTGGCAGTTCAACCTGGCCCGAGGAGGGCACATAACATGTTAGACAGAGTACACAGTGCAGTCTTTGACTCACCCCCTCCTTGCTGCTCTCTGGCCTTCAGCTGCCCATCCAGGTCTGGAAAGACCACCGCCAGGATCCTGAGCATGTGGGGGTCAGGGTCCGTGTTCCGCCCCTCCTGCGAGGAGGCGACAGCTTCAGCTGGACCCGTGCAATCCTCCGGGTCCAGCCCCGAAGGTCCTGCCACCTCTTTTGGCAGTTGCGGATCCGGCGCTTGTAGACCCCCACGGACCGGACAGCCCGGACGATGTCCTTCCATATCTCATGCTTCCGATGGGCAGAAGCCTGTCAGGATGACAAAGTGATAAGGCCATTACTACACATGCAACATATCCGTGCATGACACAGTTGCATATACATGTCGCAATCACAGGGGCACATGGTGTACCCAGGCAGTGCACGGCTGCCCATGGACAGTTTTCCAGAAGTCACTACATGGTATCATAGCATGGGGAGTAAAACCCTGTTCAGAAGCACTGTCACTGCACCATACCTGTCCAGTGCAAGTCACTACACACTATGGGGGGTGACAACTACTCAGTGAGCCTGCTAGCCAGTGGTGTGCTGACTCTCAGCCTTGCTAGTCAGACAAAATGCACATTCAGAAAGGCAGTGCACAGAACACTCACCTGCTCCCCTGGTGTCCCATACAGCTTGCTGTACTGTGGAAGTAGGCTGTCCAGCAGGGCCTGGTTCTCTTCAAGGCTGAAGGCTGGGGCTCTCTCCACAGTACGTGCCATTGCAGGGTCCAGAGGGGCAGAGACAGCAGCAGTGCAGTGGCAGATGTCGTCCTGGAGCATGTAGTGCAGGCAAGTGGGCTCTCAGGGGAACATGCAGCAATATATATGTGCTGGAGAGGCAGATACTGTCCCTTGTGTCCAAAGTGATAGGTCCAAGTCGTTTGCATCTTCTGAATCTGGCCAATCCATGGAATAGCAGCACCAAAACACGCCCACAGCATCCTTCAAAATTTCAACTTCATGACATACATGATTTTGCAACATTGTTGTGGGTGACCAACTGATTTTCCAGCAACCGACTCGTTCGAATATTCGAAAACGCGTCCGTTGCCAGGCAAGCCCATTGTCAATGGGTGCGCACCGATCGGTCCATTGAGGTACAACGCGCACAGGGGTACAACGCGTACCCGCACACATTGAAAGCAATGGGCCGGCCGGAGGCACCGATCGGTCCATTGCAGTACAACGCGCACAGGGGTACAACGCGTACCCGCACACATTGAATGCAATGGGCCGGCCGGAGGCACCGATCGGTCCATTGCAGTACAACGCGCACAGGGGTACAACGCGTACCCGCACACATTGAATGCAATGGGCCGGCCGGAGGCACCGATCGGTCCATTGCAGTACAACGCGCACAGGGGTACAACGCGTACCCGCACACATTGAATGCAATGGGCCGGCCGGAGGCACCGATCGGTCCATTGCAGTACAACGCGCACAGGGTACAACGCGTACCCGCACACATTGAATGCAATGGGCCGGCCGGAGGCACCGATCGGTCCATTGCAGTACAACGCGCACAGGGGTACAACGCGTACCCGCACACATTGAATGCAATGGGCCGGCCGGAGGCACCGATCGGTCCATTGCAGTACAACGCGCACAGGGGTACAACGCGTACCCGCACACATTGAATGCAATGGGCCGGCCGGAGGCACCGATCGGTCCATTGCAGTACAACGCGCACAGGGGTACAACGCGTACCCGCACACATTGAATGCAATGGGCCGGCCGGAGGCACCGATCGGTCCATTGCAGTACAACGCGCACAGGGGTACAACGCGTACCCGCACACATTGAAAGCAATGGGCCGGCCGGAGGCACCGATCGGTCCATTGCAGTACAACGCGCACAGGGGTACAACGCGTACCCGCACACATTGAAAGCAATGGGCCGGCCGGAGGCACCGATCGGTCCATTGCTGTTCAACGCATCACTGTACATGTGACTGGCATATGTCAGCATGCCTGTCTCAGATGGACATATGCCAGCCACAGATAGCTCCCAGGGAGTGAGGGGCACACCTACATCACGACAGCCTGTCCAAACCTTATCATAAGGCATGTAAGGCTGCATTTCCTATTGTGTGTATGTTGGTGTACATGTTGTCCTGTGGGTGTCACCTGTGGGCAGCCACCCCCAGGCTGTGCACGTGTTAATGGGGACAGGATCCTGGGTGTTACGTGTACGTGACCACTGTGATGTGCAACTGTTCATATCTGTGCATGTGCCATGGTCACATTTCACAGTGGTGTTTGTGTATGTCATGTCACATACCCCGTGAGTCCCATGTGGGACGGTATGTTTGAGCCAGGGTGTCCCAGTGGCACAATAGTGATGGCCCTCCACAGTCTTTGTGCATGTAGTGTTTACAATGTCTCTGATTTCATGTGCACAATGGGAGACAGTCTCCACATCCACGTTGTGTGTGCATGGACTCTGATGTTGTGCGTGTGTGTCACAGACGTCCATGGCTCTCCTGCCATGGCAAGTGTGGCCACTACCTGTGGGGGTCATGTTTGTTTTGTTGTGGTGTACACATGATACTCCAGGTGATGCCAGTGTCCATGTGGCATTACAGGGTCCCTGGGAATGTGCCTGTCGTTGAGCTGTGGTGCCTGGGGCACATCTGTCCTCACATGTCACTGGGGGTGACTGTGACACAGCATCATGATATCCAATGGGCCAACCTGGGACAAATTGATGCCACCTGTAGGACCGTGTTGACAGATGTTGGCCATGTATGTACCATACATGTCGTTCCGGTACTGCACACTTCATGTAGTTGTGCCTCATGATGATGTATGTTGGGATCTTGAGTGTGTTCAATGCCGCATATGTGGGGTGACTGACGATCTTGCTTACTTCTCCTCTGCACTGCAGGGCTCCTGCTGTCCATCGGCCATTCCCAGACCTGGCAACGATGGTGGAACGGGACAGCATCCGACGGTACCGCTTCACCAGGCAGCTGATTGAGGATTTTGCAGTGCAGTTGTCCCCACATTTGCAGCCTGGCCGGCCGTATCCTACAGCGCTGACCCCCAAGGTGAAGGTGATGGCAGCCCTACACTTCTTTGCCACCGGTACCTTCCAACATACTGTGGCGTCTGCTGGTGGGATGTCACAGACCATGTTCAGCCGTGTGCTCCGCGATTTCTTGGCGGCAATGTTGCTCTTCCTGAACCGGTACATCTATTTCCCTAGACTGCGACGACTCACTGACGTGAAGAGTGACTTTTATGCCCTGGGGAGGATGCCGCATGTCATTGGCTCCATTGATGGGACACATGTGGCTTTGGTACCACCACAGGCCCAGGAGCAGGCCTACAGGAACCGCAAGCACTACCACTCGGTCAATGCACTGGTGGTGTGTCTTGCAGACATGACCATCACACACGTGTGTGCCCGTTTCCCTGGTTCAGCACACGATGCCTTTGTGATGAGGAGTAGTCGCATCCCCAGGTTGATGGCACAGATGCAGAACCAGCGTGCCTGGCTTGTCGGTGTGTACTGACTTTGTGCCATTGTGTGTGATCTGATCTGTAGTATTCCGCCCACTTTTCCAAGTCAGCTGATGTGCACTTGTCTGTCCGTAGGTGACTCGGGATACCCCAACATGCCGTGGTTGCTGACACCCCTCAGGAACCCTGTGACACCTGCCCAGATGCGCTACAATGAGGCACATGGTCGGACCAGGAGAGTGATTGAGCGGACCTTTGGTCTCCTGAAGAGCCGCTTCCGCTGCCTGGACAAGACCGGAGGGTCCCTCCCATATGCCCCTGCGAAAGTGTGCAAGATTATCATCGTCTGCTGCATGCTCCACAACCTGGCAGTGCGGAAGGAGTTGCCTCTCATCCAGGATGACGATGACCAACATCCGCCACCTGTGGAGGATCCTGGCCTGGAACACGATGCCAGTGACGATGATGATGATGATGGTGATGGTGATGTCCGCACACAGCTCATCACCAACTTCTTTAGCTGAATGTGAGTATCCTGAGGTGTCATGTCAATGATGTGAGTTGGCATGATGTGTGGGTGGTGCTCTGGTGCTGTTGGAGTGTGTCCATGGGCTACTTGACTGGATGTGTGTTGCGATGTGTGGTGACAGGTGGGCTGTACTCCCCAACAGTGTTGACATGCTAACTTGGTTCTGGGTGGGTATCTTGTAACATGTATTGTGCATGAGTTTTGCTGTTCTGTCCTGTACTCCATTGCTTTTGACTGTGTGTCATTTCTGTCCTTCACAGGGTACTTTCAGATTCGTTTGGTCAACTGTGTCCACCGACAACGTGATTGCACATCCAGGCTGGTAGCTGTTGTGTCCCTACAGGTGATGTGCGCCACACCCATGGACTTCCTTCTGTCTACAGTTGTTGACTGTGTGCCCGCTACCAGGTGGGGTTACCTTGCATCTGTAGTGGTTACGGCATGTTGCTACTGTGTAATAAACCTGTGCTTCACTTAGTGATGTGCGTTGTCTGTGGTCACACATTTGACTGCCATTTGCTTACTGCACCTGTGGGCTACTTGACTACAACTGGGAATGGGTGTGGTGTCTGTGCATTGCACCGTCTTCCCTGGCAACATCAGTGTAGGCAATGAGTCAGATGGCCTAGGTGTGTATGTGTTGTGTAGCCCTGGTGGTGTGTCTCCCTCATATGTGTCACGTTGCCTGTACTCACATGCCTGTGTTGTCCTTGCTGTTGCAGTTCGCATACACAGTGTAATTTTGTTGTTCATCATCCCCATAACAGTACCCACGTTGGAATCACGACAGAGGCAAGTATGGTGTATTATTGTGTTTATTGTGATACATCTGTGATAATAGTGCATAGGATGGATTGTGCTGTACATGAATCTTGCAATCCCAAGTTCCTAGATGAATAGAAAGTCCAGGTAGACAGGATCCCCAGTATCGGGGCCACAGTTGTCTGACACATTGTTCCAACTTGTACTCCCCATGCAATGTGTGGGAGTAGTGTTGCCATCAACAGGGTGAACAGTCTGTGCACAAAGGCGAAAATCCAGAACAGGTTCAGGCTTCCTGGGAGTTGCGCTTGGCCATCAGCCTCTCACTTTCCCCTCCTCGGACGACCCCTCTTCTTGGGGGGGGCCCTCAAGTGCAGGCTGCTGCGGTGCAGGGGACTCTCCGCCAGAGTCCTCCTCCCTCCCTGTGGCAGTTGCAGTTTGTTCGGTACCAGATGTTGTTGGCACACAGGGAGGTGTGGACTGGTTGCTGTTCATCTGGCGGAGGCATTGTAAAATGTCCCTGTGCACCGCCGTCATCTCATGTAGTACATCCCACTTGGACTCCACGCGGGTCATGTGGGAGTCCACACGTGACATGTGGGAGTCCACACGTGACATGTGTGACTCCACATGGGACATGTGGGAGTCCAAGCGGGCATGATGGGCAGCCTGCTGCTGTTTGATGTCTCTGAGGAGCCCCACTACCTGGCTGAGCTCTCCGGTGCTGGACTGGTACGCATCAGCTATGCGTACCAGTTGTGGGTCTTCATGCACACCAGCAACGTCTGCAAGCAGCGACCTCTGTCTCCCACCCCTCCCACCACCCCTGCTGACATGTGCAGTGTGTGCAGTTGCACGCACAGATAACCCTGGTCCACCTTGGGGGTTGGTGGTGGTGGTGGTGTCCATGGCCCCAGGTTGGTCCAGGGTCACTGCGCTGGTGTTGTTCCTTATTCTGTCCATGTCGGCAGGGATGGTATTCGTGGTGACAGTCGTTGGAGGGGTGGGTGCAGGGGGTGCAGCTGGTGGACCTGCTGGTGCTGCAGCTGGTGGTCCTGCTGGTGCAGCATGTTGACTTGCACCGGATGTGCCAGGTTGTTCTTCATCGTCCGAGGAGGACAGAGGCTGTACGACGCCAGTGAGCTCGGCATCCTCTTGAGCCTGGGACTGGGACTCCTCAGCGTCTGCTGCTGTGTCCCTATCATCACCTGTTTTTGGGAGACACAAACAATGTATGTCATGTTTCTGCAGGCATCAGTGGTTGACACACCTGACAGTTGTGACTGTGCCTCGGGGTGCGGGCCTGTACATTGTATTGTCCTAAGTCGTCACAGTCAGGGGTTGATATTGGTGTGGCACATTGTCCTGCATTATTTGGGCATTTCTATGTATTCTCTGGGGTGTGAACATGGTCTGCATTGATTGTGTTTGGTTGACAGCCAGACCTCCTTCCCACCCACCCACCCACCCAGTCAGTTATCCCACCATGGAACGTGCTTGCATTGCAGGGAGTGTAAGTTGTCTCTCAGGATGTCAGTCAGTGGTGTCCTGCTGTTTGTTGGTGCACAGTTGGCAGCAGGGCCTTGTGCTCCCCACAGCAGTAGCCAGTGTCAGCCATCTTGTGAGTCCTTCTCCACTCCCTGTGATGTGAGCATGGTTCAGGGTGGTGTTGATGGGCCAGTTGTGAGGCTGAGCAATGTCTGTGACTACGACTCCCATCATGCTATTGCCTCCACCCCCTTCCCAGCATGCCCATGCTTCCTTCCTTTTGACTCTGCTTCCCTGTGGGGTGGGCTGGCTGTGCTGACAGGATGGCTGGGAGTGTTGTCCTGGCAGTTGTTTGGCTAAGAGTCCCAAGAGTGTCCCTGTGCTTCACACAACATAACCCAGGGTGGTGGTGCTTTGTGGGATCTTGTGTTAGGATGGAGGGCATTGCATTCTACCAGGTGGGTACTGTGGAGTTTGTGTTGGGGGGGTGTGAGGGGAGGTGCTGGTGACTATGGTCAGTGCTGCAAGTCCCCCTTCCCACCCAGCCAGCCGGATATCCCACCATGGAACGTGCTTGCATTGCAGGGAGTGTAAGTTGTCTCTCAGGATGTCAGTCAGTGGTGTCCTGCTGTTTGTTGGTGCACAGTTGGCAGCAGGGCCTTGTGCTCCCCACAGCAGTAGCCAGTGTCAGCCATCTTGTGAGTCCTTCTCCACTCCCTGTGATGTGAGCATGGTTCAGGGTGGTGTTGATGGGACAGTTGTGGGGGGGGCAATATGTGTGAGTGCGACTCCCATGATGCTATTGGCTACACTGACTTGGCCAGCATACACAGAATTCCTTCCTTTGAGTGGTCTTCACTGTGTGTTGGTGTTGTTGTGGTGGCTACATGTGTGGATGTGTGTGTTAGTTCTATTTGTGCCACTGCCTAGCTGTAGTTGTGGTTGTGTTTGTACATGTGTTGGCACAGTTGGATGTGACTTTTTTGATGGCATGTGTTGTGTTTATCTGACTGACATACACATTTTGGGATGATTCTGTTCTAGTTGCTGTGTAATTGCTATGAGTGCATGGTTTGACTCTCCCCTTGACAGTGATGTGTGTGTTTTGTGGCAGTTTATTGTGTACATTTGTTGTGTACTCACCAGGCTCTGGGATGTCCTCTAGTCCATATACGCTCACTGGCGGAAGGATGGCCCGCACCTTCTCCTCCCAGGGCCTGAGGTATACTGGCTTGGCAGGAGGGCCACTGCCGGTGTATTGGCTCAGGTGGTAGTCTTTCTTGAGCAGCTCCCGGACCCTCCTGCGCACGTCATACCACCTGTTCTGGATGTCGGTCTTTGTGCGCCGACATGGTGATTGGGCGTTCACCCTGTTGATGATCCTCTCCCACATCTTGGTTTTCTGCGACATGGGGGTCTGTTGGACCAGAGTGCCAAACAGCTGTGGCTCCACCCTGAGGATCTCGTCTACCATGACTTCCAATTCACTATCTAGGAACTTGGGATTCTTCTTGGGGGGCATGGTGATGGGTGGTGATAGTGGGTGATGTGTGTGTTGGTGTGCAGGTGAGGGTGTGTGGGTGTGTGTTGTGCTGGGTGTATGTGAGGTAGGTATTTGTTGGTGTGCTGCTGGTGTGTGGCTTGTGTGAGGGATGAGCTGTGGGTGTGTGGTTGCTTTCTCTTGGGTGCTGGCAGTGGAATGGCATTTGCAAAGGCTCATGGTAGTGATTTGTGTCCTTTATATAGGTGGAGTTGTTGGTGTGTCTTTGTTCTCTGTCCCCACCCCCCAGTATTTATTGGCTTGGTAATTGCTTGTTTGGCCTTTTTTTGGTTGATTTTTCCTTTGTGCTGTTTGTGTATGTTGGAAACGTTCTTGTGACCGAGTCGGACCCTGCATTGGTCTCGTACGGTGTTTTCCGTTTCGTTCACGCTGTGTTTGTGCAGTTTTGTATGCTGCGTACGCGTCGGTCGCGGTGTATTGTGTTGCTTCGGCTCGGTTTTGTATGCGTGTCGGTCGTACGGCTTGTCCTCCGTCCGACTCGGTCGTGTTTTTCGCGCCTTGCATCGTACTTTGCAGGTTGGAGTTGGCGGGTACGATTCGGTCGGATTTGTTCCGGGTGCGTGTCGGTCGGTTGGATTCGCGTGTTTTTCCGGCCGGATTGCTATTTTCCGAGCGGGTCGGTCGGTCGGCTTGGTTTCCTGACGTGTCGGTCGGATTTATCGCGGCTTGCATCGTACTTGGCGTGTCGGGCGCCACTGGTACGTGTCGGTCGGTATTTTTTCCGGATCCGAGTCGGTCGGTGCTTTTTCCGGCCCGAATCGGAATCGACCCCTTAGTGTCTATAATTGCCCTCGCATTTAATATGATTCAATTAGCCAGTAATATTTTTAAGAAATTTCTAGCATATTGTAAGATGGAAACAAGCACTAGTAAAGCCAATTGGTCTGGCATATCCTCGAAAGTGCCTGAATGCTCCTGCCCATACTGTCATTCCTTTATCCATACACTGAATCACTCATCTTTGCTCTCGTGCATTTATCTGTTCCTGCATTCAGTTATTCATTAATGCTCACCGATGGCGACGTAAGCTGATCGCATGCTCTAAGAGATGCCCTGCACAAGGTGATGAAGATCGAAGCGGGTAGTGAAGATGGATTACATCATGTGAGCCTGAAAGAGGCTTACAATGCTCAAATTATCTCAGCACAACAATATGTACAAGCATTGAGTGGGTCATATAAGCTTCGGAAGACACCTGCGACATCTGGAAAAAGAAGTGCGCGAAAGCGTTTCACATCCCCCGGCAGCAGACTGCGCATGCATTTATCAGGAGGAAGGTTGAACGTGGCGCGAGGCAAGGGCAGTGAGTAAACAGGAACCGAGTGAGCCTGCAGGAGGAAGGAAGGATGTGACTGTGCCGTGCTCAAGGGCCTGAGAGAGCAGAGGGTATGGCTTTGATCCAGCACAGCCAGCACTACTGTGGCATCATGAGGAGGTAGGAGGGACGAATGCTGCATTAAAATGCAAGCAGCTACGGGCACCGAAGATGAACACAACCCAAACGTAACCCGAGCAGGTAGCAAAGAAAAAATAGTCCCCCAAATGAACAGATAAACAACCAAAGCGTAAAGCTACGTACTTTGGTCCGTGATCCGAAGGAGGAAACAAAAGACAAAAAGGAGGGACATAGAGGAAGGAATCCCCACTAGCAAGCAAGCATTTTGGAAGGACAATCCAAGAAACAAATACAAAAGAAATGGGTGGGATGTAAGTCCACAAAGTGTATACAACAGGTCTTGGAGGCTCGACCTAACAGAAACGGCTGCACAGCTGAGCTCTGTGCAAAAGTCTCTATGCAGGCAATTCTAAGAATTGGACGAGGTGTGCTCACTCACATAATGGGACATGCTTCATCATAGGCCACCTCGTCCCACCCTTGTAAAGTGGTACTACCAGGGCAGACTCAACCTTGGGTTGGGCTGTCCCAAGGGAGTTCTTAGATATTACTAATTTTCTCTGGATAACTTTGGTCCAGTTGCTACCTAAAAATACCTCAGGGTATACCACAAAAGTATCCTTTTTATTTGCGTGGTACCCTGGGTATGATTAAAAAATACTATTAGGTACTTGTGGAGTATGAATATGGATGCTATGGTCCTGGCATTCTCCTGAGTTTAACCAACATGTTTCTGCCCTTCCTCCTAGCCTAAAAAGGTCTTGGGCATTCGTCAGGAATAAGCACTAACTCCCTAGTCCTAACACCATGTGAGGTTAAGGGGTTCGTTAGTGAAAACAGAGAGAACCTACCTCTCTGGGAGTAAAAATCTGTAACTGATTCCCAGTTACTTGTGGCATTGTACCTCATGATCTGTTGTGGGGCGGCACCTCCTATAGTCACACATTCGTCAAGGAGGAATGCCCGCTAGGATCCTACCTGTTCCCTCTAAACAGCTGTGCAGCTGTCAGTTCAGAATCAGTTACAGATGCGAGGATTCTGACATTTTACATCATTATGAGCCAGCGCAATTCACTCCTAGCCTATTGTTTGTGCAAGTACTGAACATTGGTTTCTTTCATGTACTGAAATTGAAATATATCTGAAGATTGCTACCTATTTTTATTCTTATCCTGCTACAATTGCTAATGTCTAACTAAGAATGCCACTGATTTTTGTTCTCATGCTGCTACAACTGCTAATGTCTATAGTTGATAAAACCCAATAAAAATTGTTTAATCATTGTTGACAGGGCAGTGGTGGTGGGAGCATGAATTTGTTTAAGCTCATGATTCGAATCTATAACTTCTTTCAATTGTTGCTCAATGCAATGGATAATTTAATACTAAAATGAATTGTATTGCAGCTGTCACATTATACAGAAATACACTGTTTTGAATTTTGAAGAGTCTTTATTATATTTGTAGTGGTCTCTTTGGGTCCAGCAAAAGCAGTCATCTTGCCCCCTTCTACCTCCCATGCTCCCTAAAGCCCTGAAGATCAGGGCTGCTCATGGAGACCCATCAAGGGACAGGAACCACCCACATGCAAAACCAAATGGTTTTGCAGTGAGCGTGATCTGACTGAGCACACTTTAAAATCTATTGTTTTGAATTGTTGAGGTTTAATGAGCAGAAGCGCTGCTGGCAGGAATCGGGGCCTGCCTGGCCCCCAGCAAAAAATAACCGCCACTAGCAGTGAAACCAGCCACCATCCTGCCATTCCACCAGGAAAATACCCTCTAGTGCCAGGACCAGGGCAAAGATGGGGAAAAAAGTAAGACATATAAAAATACAGGTCTGGTTAGGAGGCAGAGTAACAGTGAGTGAGAGAGAGCAGAAAAAGGTAGAAAGAGAGATGAGGTGCAGAGAGAAGAGAAGTGAAATAGAGAGACACTTGAATACGAATAATGCAATTGAGAACTAGTAAATCCGGCCCTTATATACATTGTTTTGTGAATTTCTTTAAGGTTTTACAGTAGGTATTTTGTGGGATCATCCCTTAGGTTCAAAGCACCTCAATGAACTTGCAATGTAGTTGCAGACTAGGAAACATGAACGTATAGGCTAAAATTCCAGATTTCCAATTAATCACATTATGTGATCTTTTGGGTCTGATTAAGAAATAAGTAGTATTGGGACATCCACTAATAAAATGAAGATATCACATCATCCCTACCTCCACATTCCACCACCACATTTTGACTGCAGGAGACGGTGGTCTTCTTAAGTCTAGAATGACACTCATTACCCCATGAGTAATAGCTATCATGTGGCTCTGACCCTGCTGGAAACTGTAACTGTGGAGCTACTTCTGTGCGAGACCACCTTGGTTGACATGGTGGCTGCATATATATATATATAAAAAATCCCTAAAGCTGCACAGGTACAAAATCCTAGCATGTCCAGGGCATTTTAATGTGTATCCTGGAAACGTGCCATTAATTTGGTGTTACATTTGAGGGATTTACCTTCAGTCTGAGGAGTTGATTCAGAGTAGTGGAAGGGGGCCAGTGCTACAGGGATGCTGCCAGTCAGGGCCTGCCTTGGGCATGGGTGAGCCGGCCAGGGGTGCCAATATTCTGAGGGGTGCAGCAGGGAGCTGCCTGACTTAATGTCACGCAGACAGCAGCTCATCCATCCCCCTTTGTCTCAATCTGATCCTGTTGAAGACTTTGTAATCAGACCTTAATGGACTTCAGCATAATTGTTAGCAACTCATCAACTCATCAACCCCCTGCCCTCCTCCCATCTTCCTCACACCTCCTGCTGTCACACCGCAACGACCGCCCCAGCCCCACAACAAACACCAAATGTTATTTCCACCCACAGCACTGTCAATTCAATTTAGGGCTGGCACTGCTGCCAGTCGATAGTGTAATGGGGGCTGGAGGCAAGTAAGTGATGTCACTAAGGATTTTGGGGGAAATCGGGTAGAGTCAGTGCCTGCAAGAAAAATATCTATCTGGCTGCAGCTCCTGCCATAAAGGTAGAAATTGCAGCAGGTGAACATGCAGCCACCAGCATATTGGGAAAGCTGGACAGTTAACTTTATGTGGCACTGGTGTTTCCTTGAACAAAACAGTACTTTTTACAAGCCACCAAACCCTATTTCTGACACTGGAGAAAAGGCAATACAAAAAATCATATGGAAACATCACTGAAACCAATCGGTTAAAAACAACAAATTTGTCATAACACACATTAGTCCCACTGTAAACAGAAAATAGTGATAGATAAACACATTTAGTAGTAGCTATTAGAATGTTCCCTTTCATTATCTGTCAATATTTATCAAGGGTAAAATGCCCCATATTTACGGAACTTGTGGATTTTGATGTGGTAAGCCCCAACCTGTGTTTGTTATTCCCCCTAAACTGGGTCACAACTGGGTGTTATCTATTGTATCATATCATTTATTGATATTTTGAAACATTTTTTCATAATAAAATAGAATACATCAGTTAAAAAAATCTTAAAACAAAAATTAAACACACATAAAAACAACAATAAATAACATTAAATATCCATAAAACCAATCAAGAGGGTTTAGAATCACAAGGCGGCATTCTCACCCTGGCTTTGTGTGGCTTTTAACACTTTCCTTCTAATTATCCAAGCTGCATACAAGAATTTAGAGACGGCCACTACCACGATCGAGGCAGTGTCACTTTTGCATATTCTATATGCCTCTCATCTCGACAATAAACAGAGGGATCTACCCATGGGGTAAATCCATTTGGTCCTCAGTTTCGCATAGAGGGGGCAAAAAAACAACAAGTGTTTGTCACTTTTGCAGGAAGTTTGGCAGCAAGGACAACACTCATATTCCTGGTTCACCTCTCCCCATTTCGATGTAAAGGCTGCCACAGGTAAACACCCATATCGAAATTGTAGGTATAGGGCTCGCACCCGTGGAGGTGTATAAAGTCCAGGAACATCTCACCCTCACACAAAGACTTGTGGCAAAGAAATGCACTTGTCAGAATCTCTAGCAATGCGTTGTGATCTCTAAGACGGCTGACTTTCTCCAGCACCACCTTCTTAACTGCAACAACATCCCCTCCCCGAATGGCCGGTATCTCGCTCCAGAATTATTTATCACATCCGTTACATTTTGGCTCTGCAGAGTCAGATTACATCAGGTGCGGTAACTATCACTCCATTTCTTAGGGCGCCTGTAATGTGATTCATTGTGTTTAGCTAAGGGTGTGCAAGATTTGCATAATTAACTTTCACATAATTATTTGCAATTACAGCAAAATTATGGGAAATCATGGAAAATGCAAAGCCATGATTTTGTGCAATATTTCAGTGCGAAATGCATCCCTATATCAATTTTTGGCATGAGGATGCGTGAAGTCGCCGAATAATATATCACGCTGTTCTTCGTTGTATGGATATCTTTATTGGGAGTATCCAAATAATCACAAGTAGCAAGTATGGAGCCCAAGAACCAACTACCGCACCATCCATCTTCCAGTCACCTTCCACGCTCCACACTCTCACTCTGGAACTTACAAATGTCATTCACAGCATGCTACACATACCACACATCTTCCCCTTCACAAATAAATGACAAGGGAGAGATACAGAAACACAATAAGTCAACAAACATAAACCCTCCATGGTACGCCCACAACAAACAACACACACAACAACAAAAAGACAAGAATTAGTCACAAAATCTTCTGGGTATTTTCTTGGCACAATAACTCCTTCTGGGTGACACAACAGGATCCTCACTAGACTTGGCCACAGTTTTGCTACCCATAAACTCTTGACCAACTGATTTCTCACCACCTACCTCCACAACATTCCCAACAACCCTTGTCACACGAAACAAGTTCCACCATTGTCCATTGGCTATCTGCACAGAATTTCCACAAATTCTTTTTACCTGGATGGGTTCTCTAAACTTGGACAAACCTATCCTCAGAAGAAGAGGGTCTTTAACCAAACCCAATCACCGACCTGTACCTCCATGTCATTTTTGCATTTAGTTTTACTTACCATTTCACTCACCCTGACCCTGCTAGCATAATCACTAGTAGCTTTGGCTTTCCAAGCCAATATTTTCACATCCACCTCCTTGTTGATCATGCCCGAGGTCCAATCCGGGCAAAGACATGAGCTAACATACCTTCCTCTCATCAGTTCAAAAGGTACCTGACCCGTGACTGAGTGGGAGTAATGCGATAAGCCCAAATGGTGTCTCTAATATCATTAGCACAATCCATTGCAACACTTAGTGCACTCTGCACGCATTCAACCAATACTTTGTGGAATCTCTCAACTTTTCCATTGAATTGAGGATAATACAGGGGTGTACGAACATGTTTAATGCCATTCTTGTCAAAAAATTCTTGCATGGATGTAGAAGTAAATTTTACTTTATTGTCCGATAAAATTTCAGCTGGCATTCCTTCCCTATAAAATACCTCCTTGAAGAACTTGAGTACACTGGCAGTACTGGGCTCAGCCACACCTTTAATCTCCACCCATCTGGATAACTGGTCCATCAACATAATGAAATACCTCATCTACGCAGGAAGGACATGAAAAGGACCCAGAAAATCAACTGATACTTTCTTCCACACACTATCCGGGCTCACTACAACCCTAGGCTCAGGAACTGAGGTCACCAAGTGTTTGTCGCTAATACAACATTGAACACACCCTCTGACCATTTCATCCACTTCTTTGTCCATGGATGGCCACCAGTACTTTGTTCTAATGTGCCGTTTGGTAGCTGTCATGCCCAAATGACCAGCATGAGCTGTTTCAATTATTCTCATTCTGAAACTCCCAAGAGGAATCAATTTCTTTCCTCTAACCAGAATACCATTCTCAATGGATAACTCATCAGCAATCTTCCAGTACAATTGTAAAGTAGGCTTCAATTTTTTTTCTCTATGCCAACCTTCCAACACATATTTTATGACAATCATAAGATCCACATCTCTAGTGACCATGTCACACCATTCTTGCACGTTACCACACACCACACGATCCTCAATCAATGCTATTATGCATTCTTCAACCTCTTCTTCATTGGATTCCACCGGATCAACAACAGGTAGCCTAGATAAACAATCAGCTTTACAATTCTTGCCCCCAGGAATATATGCCACTTCAAAATTAAATTCAAGTAACTTGACTGATAATCTAGCAAGTCTAGCTGTAGATTTCTTAATCTTGTGCCCATACAAAATGTCCACCAAGGGGCGATGATCCCTTTGTAGACAAAATTGTCTTCCCCACAAATATGGCTTAAATCTTTCGACGCCCCAAGTACAAGCCAGCATCTCTTTCTCGATTACAGAGTATCTAGTTTCCACCTCAGATAATCTTCTTGATGCGAATCCAATGGTAGAGTCAGTTGTATCATCTCTCGGTGAAAGCACTGCTGCAATTCCATACACACTTGCATCCACAGTAACAAAAGGTTTGCGGCCAACTACATATGGTTGGAGTGCTGGTGCTGAGACCATTTTTTCTTTGATTAGATCAAAATTTCTCTGGCATATATTTGACCAAATGTAATCTGTATTCTTTTTCAACAAATGTCTGAAACACTCAGTAAGATCAGAATAATTCCTCACAAACGTAGAATAGAACTCACAAATCCCTAGGAAAGATCTGAGGTGAGCTTTGTCCTGGGGATGCAGAGCCTTTATATTTGCTTCCACCACTGTTGGTTTCGGTTTCACCCCTTCAGAAGATAGTATATGCCCCAAATACTCTATTTCCTTGACCACAAAACACATTTGTTTCTTCTTATAGTAACCCAATTTTCACATAAAGCTTCTAATACTCTTCTGAGAGTGTTATCATGTTCCTCTAGTGTCTTGGAAAACACCAGAATGTAATCTTGAAATACCACAACATTCTTGAACCCTTGCAGCAGTCTTGACATAAGCTCCTGAAAAACAGAAGCAGCAGATGCCAAGCCGAATGGCATCCTACAACACTGAAAGGTACCATGTAACAAAGACTGTATGATGATGTGAATCAGCCTCCAACACTACCTGATGATACGCTGCTTTCAAATCTAGTTTAGTATACCACTCGGTCTGTCCAACTACTGTAATTAAATCCTCAATTCATGGCAACGAGAAATTTTCCAACCAGATGACATTGTTTACACTCCTCAAATCAATACAAACTCGTAGTTCACCAGAGCTCTTCTTGGCCAAAACTGCTGGAGATAGCCACAAAGTTGCATCAACTGGTTCAGTAATGCCATCTTGCTGCATTTTAGTTAAAATATTGCTCAAATCATCTCTCACACTAAGAGGAACATTACGTAACTAGTGCTTAATAGGCACACATCCATCTTTAACCTTGATAACATGTTTAAAATCTTTAATCTGGCCCACCTCATCTGTAAACACTTTAGGATATTCAGAAATCCAATGAACTGTTTTCTTTGAAATTACTCCCCCAATTTCCCAAGAATTTTCAAGTACTGATGGTTCCCTTCCTGGCCTTATGACGATGCCAAAATCAGCTTGATGCCACCACCCCAAAAAATGTATACCTTTTTTTGTGATGTACACCTTTTCTTTGATTGTCTTATTGGAAAATGTAATGGATGCCCAAAAATACCCTTGTAGATAAATTCTACTACCCTCAAAAGCTGTGGTGACAACATCTGGAGGTAATAACACGTGGTTAGACCATTTTTCATTAAACTTATAGATATCAATAATGGTTATTCTCGCTCCTGAATCCACTAAAAGAGAAATGGGCGTTCCATTTATGGTAAATTCAACTAAGGGGATACTATAACTTTTTGTGTGTTCCTCCCCTTTTGTTTCCCCTACATTTACAGCCAAAACCAATTGTTCTAATTTGTTCTCCGTGACAAGAAGGTCAACATCTGAGTCAAGATTCTGTACAGCCTGAATCTGCACACCCTTCATGTTGCTTTTGTTATTGGTGAAACGTCTTCCACTTCTACACACTTTACCAAAATGTCCTAGTTTGTTACATCTCCAACACTCTTGTGTTGCTGCCGGACAATTTTTTAAAAGAGGAATCATGGTTAAGTGAACCACACCAGTAACACTGAGTTTTAAAACCTTGTGCTTTGGCAGAGGTTGCTCCTCCCATTTGTGCATTACTAAATTGCTGACTTTTATTGGTGAAACATCTACTGGTAGTGTGATTAATACTGGCAACTTGCTGGATGTTAGTGTCAAGGGGTTTTGAGTCCTCATGAGAAGCCTCAATGCTTTTGGCTAGGTCAACTGCCTCATCTAATGTGGGATTTGTGCACACTAGTAACCTCTCTTGTATCTTTTTAGATTTACACCTAGCCACTAGTTGGTCTCTAATGAGTTGTGAAGTAAAGTTATCAAAATCACAATACAAAGCTAACATTTTTAAGGCAGTAACATACATGTCAATTGATTCAGAAGGAGCTTGTACCCTGGTAAAAAAAATTGGTGCCTACGTACCACAAAATTGACTTTACCCTCAAAATGAATTTCTAACTGTCTCACAGCATACTGAAACCCATCTAACTCATCATCTTTTTCAGGTTTCAATTCTGGTAAATGATCAAATACATTTTGTCCTTCCACCCCCAGGTAATAATACAGCAAATCCCTTTTTCTATCCGGAGGAAATTTCTGACCATCAATGGCTCCAAGATATGCATTTAACAACCTTAACCACAACCGGCATTTCAATGGTGGCTCTCCAGGTTCTTGTAGGAAATGCGCAGGTGTAGTAACTGTTTACCTCATGGTTATACCGAGTATTCTCTTTTTTTTTTTTAACTAAAAGATGAAACTAAAGAAAATTCACCACTTTAGATCAGCATCAGAATGAGCGTGCCCATTGCTGTAAGAAAAAGATCCAGTGGACCAAGAAAGCAGAAACAAGTATTTGATGTTCCAGCTGTTGTGAACTTTATAAAAAAAAATGAAGATTAAATTAAGTTGAGCGTGCTAAGCTCTGTTAGCATTCAGTGAAATATGCAGATTTGATGTATTTCAGCGTGCTAATTGCTGTTAGCACCTCCAACCACTAGGTGGCTGCGGTGGACTGGCAGTTGACACCCAATCCAAACAATCGAATATAAGTCAATAAGGACACTCAATGAGGAGTAATACACCAATAGTGTGCACAAATTAGCTTTAATGAAACAGTAAGTAAATATATGTATTAGCACAAAAGCAAGGTAATTACGCACATCATGTTATAATGAATGAAAAATAACAATCAAAAGATCAGATTCACTGAACATACTATGATTGTATACACGAGCATGAAGTTCACTAAAATAGCATTTAAAGTATCTAATACCTAATTGGCAACTATGCAACAATTGAATTAGCATTCCATTGTTCTTGACTTGCAAAACAACATTAATAGGCTGGCTATGAGATGCACAATAGCTACTGCATTACATTAGAATATCCAAAGCAATCCCATAAGTATAAGAGTCAGAATAGAGCATAATACATTTGATCACAGACACAACACTGACACTTTAATCAATAGAATAAAGCAGTAAAATAAAGGCCCTTCACCCCTAGGTGGAACTTAACTCATCCACAGTGCTGGGAAGCCCTCTCCTTTCTCTCGAGTCTCTCTCTTTCTCGAGCATCACAGCAAGGAACAGCACGGCCAGGGGGGCAGCTACATGGGAGATGGCAGTATGCACAACTCCATCTGCAAGCTTCAATCCCCCACGTGTCTCTGTCTTTAAATATCCGGAAGCTTGGCTTATTTCATATTCTGTCCCTTTCTCGCAATTTCTACCTTTGTTATCAGAATGTATTCTTTGGCTGCCCTGATGCTTTTGGCTTTTTCCTGAACTCTTTCTCAGGGTCAACATAACCTTCGCCTGCATTTCTCCCACACTTCCCTCTTCCCGTAGCTTCTTAATGTACTGTAAATAGCATGCCAGCTGCAGATAGTCACATCTGTGGAATGCTGAAAAATAAGCTTAGATGCGACAGCGTGAACCTTCTGTACTGTTCAGGTTTTTTGCATGTATAACCGCTCATCTACACTGTTCAAACTAATTAACCCTTCGCGTCACAATGTCTTCCGCAAACTATCTCTATACTACACAGTGGCAGTCCCGTAGTGGCTACCGATGAGAAGATCGTCAAGTGTGCTAATAACTGTCAACGCAAGAAGACGTGATTAAGGACAAAACACTCCACTCCCAATACGAAGGGGAGAACATGCTGACATCAAGACGTGAGTAAAATTTAATGCATGCTACTACTTTTTGTGTGCATGTGAATGTCAATAAATTGCACAAATACGGAGCGATCCTGCTCCAACTAACTTGTAGACTCGAGACGACCTCATAAGTGCGAGAGGGGTGGTCTTGAGTCCGGGAATGCACGTGGTGAGGAACTCCTGTTGCGGCATGGGAAAGTCTCAAGATACGGTCTTGAGCTAGAGAATGCTCGCGCTGGCACAATTAAAGACGACAAAGTTAATTTAGTAAGAAAAGTAAGAAAACATTGCCAGGATCCATCCGAGCTTCTTAGAATTGGCGTTGTATCCCAAGAAAAATGGCGATCAGTCTCTCAAGCTCTCAAGTATTAACCGCGTCACCTTGCTTCAATCAATCAATCAATCAAGCATTTGTATAGCGCGCTACTCACCCGGAGGGTCTCAAGGCGCTTGGGGGAGGGGGGTCCGCTACTGTTCGAACAGCCAGGTCTTGAGTTGCTTCCTGAAGGAGAGGTGGTCTTGGGTAAGGCGGAGGTGGATGGGTAGGGAGTTCCACGTCTTGGCAGCCAGGTAGGAGAAGGATCTTCCTCCCGTTGTGGCTCTTCGGATGCGGGGGACGGCGGCGAGGGCATGGTTGGTCGATCGTAGCTGGCGGGTGGGAGTGTAGAAGGTCAGACGGTCGTTGAGGTATCTGGGGCCTTGGTTGTGGAGAGCTTTGTGTGCGTGGGTGAGGAGTCGGAACGTGATTCTCTTGCTGACGGGGAGCCAGTGCAGGTCTCTCAGGTGTCTGGCGATGTGGCTGTGTCGGGGGATGTCCAGGATGAGTCGAGCTGAGGCGTTCTGGATGTGTTGGAGTCTTTTTGAAGTTTGGCTGTGGTTCCGGCATAGAGGGAGTTGCCGTAGTCCAGTCGGCTGGTGACGAGGGCCTGGGTGACCGTCTTCCTGGTTTCGGTGGGGATCCACCGGAAGATCTTGCGCAGCATGCGTAGGATGTTGAAGCAAGACGAGGAGACGGCGTTGACTTGTCTGGTCATTGAGAGGGAGGAGTCCAGGATGAAGCCCAGGTTGCGTGCGTGGTCCGTTGGTTTGGGTGCGTTGCCCAGGGCAGGGGGCCACCAGGAGTCGTCCCAGGCGGAGGGTGATGATCCTAGGATGAGGACTTCCGTCTTATCTGAGTTCAGTTTCAGGCGGCTGTTCCTCATCCACTCGGCTACGTCCTTCATCCCTTCATGTAGGTTGGTTCTGGCGGTTGTGGGGTCGTTGGTGAGGGAGAGGATCAGCTGGGTGTCGTCGGCGTAGGAGATGATGTTGAGGTTGTGTTGGCGAGCGATGGCTGCGAGGGGGCTCATGTAGACGTTGAAGAGGGTGGGGCTGAGTGATGATCCTTGTGGTACGCCGCAGATGACTTCGGTGGCCTCGGAACTGAACGGGGGGAGGCGGACTCTCTGGGTTCTTCCGGCGAGGAAGGAGATGATCCACTCCAGTGCCTTCTCTTGGATTTAGACGTTGTTCAGGCATTGCACTAGGGTGCGGTGGCAGACTGTGTCGAACGCTGCGGAGAGGTCCAGGAGGATGAGGGCCGCTGTTTCCCGTTGTCGAGCAGGGCTCGGATGTCGTCGGTGGCTGCGATGAGGGCGGTCTCGGTGCTGTGGTTGGCCCGGAAGCCGGACTGCGAGTGGTCGAGGATCCATTCGTCTCGAGGAAGGCGGCCAGTTGTCTGTTGACGGTCTTCTCGATGACTTTGGCAGGAAAAGGAAGGAGCGAGATGGGGCGGTAGTTTTTGAGGTCGGTGGGGTCCGCTGACGGTTTCTTCAGTAGGGCGCTGAGTTCGGCGTGCTTCCAGCTCTCTGGGAAGGTGGCGGTGTCGAAGGAGGTGTTGATGATGTCCCGGAGGTGGGGTGCGATGACGGTGTCGGCCTTGTTGAAGACGTGGTGAGGGCAGGGGTCGGTTGGTGATCCGGAGTGGATGGAGTTCATCGGGCGGATAGTGTCTTCGGTGTTGATCGGGGTCCAGGCTCGGAGGGTGGAGGTGGGGGATGTTGGAACGGTCGTAGGGTACGTCGGCTGTGTGCTGAAGCTGTTGTGTATGTCTGCGATCTTGCTGTGGAAGAACGAGGCGAGCGAGTTGCAGAGGTCTTGCGAGGGAGTGATGTCGTTGTTTCCGGCGCTGGGGTTCGAGAGCTCTTTGACGATGATGAAGAGTTCCTTGCTGTTGTGGGCGTTGTTGTCCAGTCGTTCCTTGAATGCGGTTTTCTTGGTGGTGTGGATCAGCTGGTGGTGTTTTCGGGTGGCGTGCTTGAGGGTGGTCATGTTGTCTGCAGTCGGGTCTCTGCGCCATGCTTTCTCGAGGGCCCGGCAGTTCTTCTTGGATTTCTTGAGTTCGTCGGTGAACCAGGATGCTTTCTTGTTGCCGGGTCTGACTGGGGGTCTTCAATGGGGCGAGGTCGTCTGCGCAGTTGGTGATCCATCTTGTGAGGTTGCTGGCGGCTTGGTTGGGGTTCGTTGAGCTGGCGGGAGGGTTCTGGCTCAGGGATGTGGTGAGTTGGTCGGTGGTGATCTTGTTCCAGCTTCTGCGCAGAAACTGTTGCGGGTGGTGGTGCGTGGTGGTCCTGCTGAAGCTGAAGTGGACGCAGCTGTGGTCTGTCCAGTGGAGTTCGGTGGTGTGGCTGAAGGAGATGTCCTTGCTGGAGGAGAAGACGGGGTCAAGCGTGTGGCCGGCGTGGTGTGTGGGGGTGGTCACCAGTTGCTTGAGTCCGAGGTTGGTGAGGTTGTCCAGCAGGGTGGTGGTGTTGCGGTCGTTGTTCTTCTCTAGGTGGAAGTTGAGGTCCCCAAGGAGGATGTAGTCAGCCGAGGGGAGGGCGTGCGGGCTGATGAGGTCGGCGATGTCTTCGCTGAATTGTGTGCGTGGTCCTGGGGGTCTGTAGATGAGGGTGCCTCTGAGGGTGGTCTTGGGGTCGGTGTGTATCTGGAAGTGCAGGTGTTCGCCGGCTGTGAAGGTGTCGTCGGAGTTGGTCGTGATGCGGATGGTGTTCTTGTGGATGATGGCGATGCCTCCTCCGGTCTGGTTGGCGCGGTCCCTTCGGGTGATCTTGTATCCGTCCGGGATGGCGATGGCGATGTCGGGCGCTGATGAGGCGTTCATCCATGTTTCCGTGAGGAAAGCGACGTCTGGTGATGTGGAGTCGAGCAGGTTCCAAAGTTCCACGGCGTGTCTGTGGACGGAGCGGGTGTTGAGCAGGATGCACTTCAGGTGGTTGCTGCTGGTGCTCGGCTTGGCGGGTGCGGTGCAGGTCCGGAGGCAGGAGAACTTGCAGGATTGGCAGGCGAAGGGTCCGTGGGTGCGTCCTGGGGTGGCACGGTGGCAGCCGGGGATACGGCCGGTGTTGAGTGCGTTGAGGGTGGCGGTGTCGTAAGTCCGGTGGGTGGGTTGGCTGCTGCGGGGGCCAGGGGGTTTGGCGCTGGGCGCGGTCCAGGCACGGACGGGCGCAGACGGGCTTGCCTTTGGCGCGCCTTCGGCGCACAATCGGCGCGCCCGCTGCGCGTGAACGCTGCACGTACGCGCGGACTCAGCCATAAATGGCGATTGGGGGGGGCGGAGCGAGGGAGGAGCAGCTGGGAGGTGGGAGCGGAGTGGCGAATGGGAGAGGGACCAGGTGGAGAGGGGGCGGGGCCGCGGGGGAGCAGCGGCAGGGAGCGGGGAACGGCGGCTGAAGCGCTAGGGGGTCAGCAAAACAAACAAAGGCAGGGGGATAACAGCGGACAATCAGGGGCACAGCACGATAACAGAGGCAAAAAACAGCAGAAATACAATTACCCATCTGTGTTCCAGGAACCGCTACCAGGATATCCTCGGCATCCTCATCGTCAATGTGAAGTCACCGAATAACATATCACCCTGTTCTTCATTGTATGGATATCTTTATTGGGAGTATCCAAATAATCACAAGTAGCAAGTATGGAGAGCCCAAGAACCAACCACCGCTCCGTCTTCCAGTCGTCATCCATGCTCCACACTCTCTCAACACTCTGGAACTTACAAATGTCATTCACAGCACGCTACACATACCACAGGATGCTTTTAAACAAAAGCACAGGGAACAACAGCCTCTCGCATTCTGATGTTCCCGCGCACTCGCTGTAAATTGTTCCAGCTAATTGTACATTTGCAATACGTTTTAACAGCGAACGTTGCATAACTTTGCAAAGTGGTATAATGCCGTAATTTGCAGAATTTTGTGTGACAAGTCTAAGGAGAAATTCCTGAAATTATGCGAATTGTACCAGAGTAATTTCAATTTCACCCAGGCCTAGTTCTATTAAGGAGGCTTTGGGTGAGAAGAAGTCAGTCCGAAAAGAAAGGGCTTTCAATAACCAAACTTAGAGTGCCAGTTTTTAGAAGCAACACCAGTAGAATGAGAGCCAGATGTTTACTTCTATGTTCACCAAAAATACCTTGCCAGTTGCTCCTGCTCCTAAAAACATTGTGACCCATGAATTGCAATAGAGCACTCCCTAGAAAGTTGACTACTACACCCAATAGACAAAATCATAGTGGTGAGAATGAAATACTCCACTGGGTCGAGCTCAAATGTAACTGGCGCTGTCTTAAAGCAAAGGCTGAAGGTCCCTAGACCAAAGCAGCCAGTGGCTGAAGGGTGTTCATCCAAAGCATACTGTATGTGTACTAAGCATGTAGCAGACAACTATATATGTCACACCAGGCTTAAAAACACTAATTTATTTTTAGAGAATACCAAACTCTAATTTCCTTGACGTGAAAGTGTCTGTGTGTACCTCTCACAATGACCTCCATTTTCCAACCCAAAGTTGCATTGTTCGCGCCATTGGTTTTGTAAAGTGCCTAATAATGACAGTTGGTGAAGAATCCCAATTTTTTTCTCATCAGCATTGGTGAAAAGTAAACATTTGTACAATTTCAAATTAATGAATTAATTTGTGCATAGGCAAAATGCTGTGCGGTTGACTGCTTTATTAAAAAAAGCCCCATGTCTATGGAAGTATGAGCTGAAATATTGCACACCCCTCTACCATACGCCATGCCTGCTTAGCACATGATTTGAGCAAAGGAATGTGGAATACTGACAACGGACTGTGTGAATGTGGAAAGGAGAGACGTTGTATTGTAGTACCATTTGTATGGCACTTTCCTATGTTTAATAATGCATAGAAATATTTTAGGGTTGTCATGTAAGTAACTGCTCTGTTTGTTATGCATGGTTGGAAGAATGTCAGATGGGATGTAGTCTTAAACTATAAGTTTTCCTGTCCTGTGTGAAGCTCATAGGTTCACTCAGACCATGTTGTGTCAAACACTTAACAGCGCTTGAGAGCATGTGTGAGAGAAGTAGCATCCAAATTGGAGGTGAAAATCAGTGCATCTTGTTGTCTGAATCTAGTTAAAATCAAGTTTTAGGAACAGCAGGATGATTACAGTTTTTTTCTGATTCTAGGCGACTGCTTGTTATCCTTATTTTCTTTGCAAAGATGTTCCTAAGAAAATGTTGCAAGTTTGAATAGAGAAGAAGCAGCTGCCACGCAATGTGGGCTCTTTTTAAAGAGGAGTGATAAGGAGTGAGGCAACACTGAAAGATGGGGCCTGTTTCACAAAGGTAAACGTACACTTTTGTGTAAGTTTATTTTTCTTCGGTATTCACAACCTACGATTTAATAATAACCTTATGACGGGGCGTGGCCAAGCCGTGCTGCGAAATGGCCGCACGCTAAGTCGGCTCCGCCGACCAAGCCTCATTATCCGTCACAATCCTGCCATCAGCAACGGAATGCAGGCATAGCCGTATGCTTTCTTCCCGCATAGAGCAGATGCATGGTCTAACGCTTGCTGGAGACCGCGTTTGAAGTAATAGAGGCCGGGGACAGTGGGGGCCGCCCGAGAGCTGTAGTGGCCTAAACACGGGGCCCGGACGGAAGCCGGGGTCTCGCGTGATGCGTAGGGACGTCGCCTGAGAAAGTGAGCCTGAGCCTCTTAGGCACTCCAGAGACTGGCTGCAGCTGCCGGCGGAGACTGGTAGCACCTGACGAGAGCCTGGGCGGTAAATTCTAAACGCGGACGCCGGGGCTCGGACCGGGGGAGCGGCTCGGTCTACATGGCCTGTGGTAAGGACTCAGTAGCTGTGGGCCGCGCGGGGTCCGGGCGGGCCCTTGTGTCTGTGCCTCCCGGCAGGGCATGGAGCATTCATGATTGGGAGGCACCTGGGATGGGGGGCCTGGGCGATGGACCTCCGTGTGTGGCCCCGAATTCAGCGCTGATGCAAGATTCCCCTGCTGCACGCTGGATCGTGCCATCTTGCCGGTAATACGGGGATCGGTGGGCGCCCGGCTGGCGATAATCCGCGCAGACACCTGGAGCGGAAAACAAGCGCTGCAGTGCGTAATGTGCGGTGATTGTGCCCCGGAGCTGTGGGGTGAAGCATGAGACCATTGTCAAGGTGTAATGCCACCTGGGGCCCCAAAGACTTCGTAAACTCTCCGTGACTGTACAAGAAAGGGTGCAGAAGTAAATTGCGAGCAGCAGAAGCCGGGACAAGGTCCACCCTTTCAGCTGGAGGCAAGCCCACTCAAGAGCATCGGTTCGTTAGTACTCTGACAGAAGATCACACAGTGAGTACATTCTAGAGAGCGACTGGGTGTGTGTACAACTAGTGCAATCGGACTGTGGCCCAAACATAGCGGCGGTGACTGCAGAGCCCTCCAGATAACAAAGGCGACTACCTGGGCTGCTGTGGGCCGGCGCAGAACGTGAACAGTGTAGGCTCTGAAGATTGCACGTGCAGGGTAGTCTGCTGTGGTGCTAAAAAGTGAACCGGATCCCCCACAGCCTCTTTGCAGAGCCTTCATAGCAATGGGAAAAGCGGACGCAAAGCAACCTAGGCTGACATTCGATAAAAGATCTACCAAACAACAACAGGAGGGGGAGCCGGCTGGCAGAGACGAAACGGGAAATAACGGCATGAATACCGCCCAGGACGATGATATTCGTTCCATGCTCAAAGATGTTAAGGCATGCTTGCAGGCAATAGACTCCAACATAGACACTCTGGCAGCTCGAATGGACCGGATAACACAACGCGTGGAGAAACAAGAAAACCGAATAGACACGCTCGAGAACAGAGTGTCTGATGCTGACGATCTACAGTCTGCGGCACAGGAAAAACTGCTGCAGATGGACACAGTATTGAATCTTATAAAGGCCAAGAACAAAGACTTGGAAGCCAGGTCCAGATGAAGTAACGTGCAAATTACTGGCATTCCTGACTCCACAGACATTCAAAACATAGAGAAATTTGTGGAGTCTATGCTGAAGGAGCTATTCGGAGATGACCTCTCACACATGTTCCTCATTGAGCGAGCACATCGTTCTCTTGGACCCAGGCCGCCTCCGGGGGTGCAACCACGTCCAATCCTTGCCTGTGTGCTAAATTACCGAGATCGAGATACAATTCTAAGAATTGCAAGGGAGCGAGGTAATGTGCAATACCGAGGCAGCAATATATCTCTATACCCGGATTTCACCCAGCAGGTTCAAGCGGCTCGCAGAGAGTTTATTCCTGCCAAGAAGCTACTCCAACAGGCAGGAACCAAATACGCCCTGATCTACCCGGCGAAGTTAAAGATACACGGCACTGGCAAACCCACCATATTTACTGACGCGAAAACAGCGTTGAAGTTTGCGAAACAAGCAGCAGAGGCGCGAAAACCGCAGAAGCAATCAAGAGAGAACTCATCGGTTGACCGCCTGAGTGACAATGACTGAAACAACCCATGTACACTATGGACTCGATGTGTATAAACAGATAGGTTTTTGGAAAAGGGCACCCCATCTGAGGAAAACTACAGGTCAGGGAGAAAAGGGGGAAACTACAATGAACACAATAAATAATTGTTGAAAGCCGGAGTCCCCTTCCCGCACCACTGTCACCAAATGCGAGACCCTGGACTCCCCACTCAAAGTTAGGCCAAGTAAGGACACCGTTTGAGATAGCCCTGCTCACCCCCTTAGTAGCTTGGCACGAGCAGCCAGGCCTATCTCCAAGGCACGAGTGTACAGTATGTGCAACCACACTCACAACAACCCACTGGTGACACCACAGATGGACTCCACACGAGTTTGATAAAACGAGTATAAACTTTATGTAAAAAGATATATGATCAGACCACACAATACATAAGCCAACATGTAATAAAGGGTAATATTCGTTCCGGCTGGCTGGTAGGTTCAAATCCCAACCACCGCTTTCAAAATGCTATGCTGGTTGCAATGCTAGAATCACACAATGCAATGGACAAACAATAGTGCGCTGCGTAACGATACAATCCTGTGCTGGGCAAAGGAGAAATAATACAATGTGTAACGATACACTCCGGTACCTGGCAATGGGAGAAATAATGCAATGCGTACCGCTACAATCATGTACTGCGCAATGAAGGAATAATGCAATGCGTCACACTCCAATCACGTACTTTGCAATGAAGAAATAAGGCAATGCGCGCCGCTACAATCATGTTCTTTGCAATGAAGGAATAATGCAATGCGTAGCTACAGTCATGTACTTTGCAATGAAGAAATAATGCAATGCGGGCCGCTACAATCCTGTACTTTGCAATGGAGAAACAATGCAAGGCGTAGCACTACAATCGTGTACTTTGTTATGCAGAAATAATGTCAGGCGTCATAAGACAGTCCAGCAGTTCGTTAGCAGCAATATTGGCAATGTGTATTATGACAGTCAGTCTCTTCGATAACAGTTGCCCCCACACATATCAACGATGATATAAAGTACAGCTTCTCACTCTGGCCCCAGTACTGCCACTCCTGAACGCAGTACGGGCCCCAATCGGAGCCGAAGCAAAGGCTCACATCACCAGAAGGACTGAGAGGCCGAGAGAGGGTCCCTCCGAGCCCGCGCCCCACCCAGGCAGTGATCCACATTACCTGGGGGCGCGACCCCACTCTCCTCTCCTCCTTCAGCGAACTGGGCCTTCAGTGTAGAACTTTCTCAATGGGCCTCAGCGGCTCGGCCTGGCAGCTCAGCTCCTCCGGGGCTGCCAGTCCGGGCCGCGACTGTTAGGAAGGTCTCAGGCGGCCGCAGGGTACACGTACACCACGCCCCTGAGATTACGTTACTCCGGGTGCACGTTTACCACAGCACCCTCCGGGTCTCCTCTGGCACGAAGCCACACACACAACGCTGATGGGACTTCACGTCGACTCCGAGTGCACGTTCACCAGGCACTCCTTCCTGCGGTCTCAGTTGGCACCAAGACACGTACACCGCGCTGCAGAGACTCACTTTCTTCCGGTGCACACGATGATCAGCCGATCACCTCCACAGTCCCAGGTTGCACCAAAGCACGCACACTGCTTCACTGAGACTTACTCTAACTCCGGTGCCCCGATATCCAGGCGCTCTTCACCAACGCCTTCAGCCGCACCCCGACACGCTCACCGTGTCCGAGCCTCACTTCTCCTCCGGTACACTCAATGACCTGGCGCTCTTCACCAGCGCCTCCGGTGCACCCCGACACGCACCCTGCTTGTCCAAGACTCACTTCACTTCCGATGCACACGTTGACCAGGTGCTCCTCGCCAACGCCTCTTGTGCACCACGACACGCACCCTGGGCGTCCGAGACTCCCTTCACCTCCAATGCACCCGCTGACCAGGCGCTCTTCACCAGCACCTGTGGTGCACCACGACACGCACCCTGCGCGCCCGAGTCTCACGTCACCTCCGATGCACACGCTGACCTGGCGCTCTTCACCAATGCCAGCTGTGCACCACGACACGCACCCAGCGCGTCAGAGACTCACTTCACCTTCGATGCACACGTTGACCAGGCGCTCTTCACCAACGCCTCCTGTGCACCACGACACGCACCCAGTGCGTCCAAGTCTCACTTCTCCTCCGTGTGTCCAAGATCACAGGGCACACCTTCCGAGGGTCTCAAGCTGCCACAACACGCCCCCACCGCGTCGCTTGAAACTTCTCTGGAAACTTTTATGTTCCTGTGTTTCCAAACAGGGAGCCAGCTCACCTCGGGCCCTTGGGGTAACAAGACACAGCACAAAGCACAGTCTTCTTCAAGCAGGGGGACCCAGCGCACAAAGCACCGTCCCAACAGCCTCTTCCTTGGTTAAAACAGCAAACTGCAGACCAGCCCCAGATCACGAAGCAAGGGATGGTCCTTCACAGCAGTCTCTTCAGTTGTTCCTTCCTTAGCAGAGGTTCCTCTTGACCACAAAATGGGTCCAAGCCTTTTCAGTCTCAATCCATTTCTATTCCAACGTTCAGGGGTCTCAGCTCTCATAGTTATACCCCTAAATGTCTTTGAAGTTCGTTGTGCTCAGGGGTCCCTGACCCCTGCTAAATCAGTTATGGGTGTCTCCCTCTCAGTGTCACCTTTCTCCCTTTGATACTGGGGGTCTGGATCCTTAATCACTCAGCAGGAGATGGGTCAATTGTTTTATAGCCGCAACCCAGGCCTCTTCACCTCCCTGTGCTTTTCCTCGCCTACTCTCCAGATGCAGGTCAGCCTGGTGCCATCTCAACCCCTCCCTGGGTCAAGACCTCCCCAGCTCCTCTCCCTCTCAGATCCAGACAGTCAATCCACATTCAGCAGAGACACACAGAAATGCTTAAAGCACAAAACTCAGCCACTTTCTAAAAGAGTGGCTTCTGAACACACAGTGACAAAACCACTTTCATAGAAAGATGTGTTATGACGCTGTGAGTTCATACATACTAAACTTCACCTCTCCATTTTAAACTTATGGGAAACTAGGCTAACAAACACAATACCCAGCCTCCCCCATTCTGTCCTATGGGCAGGATGGCCTTTCACCAGTGAAAAACGAAATGGAGTGTTTTTCACTGTCAGGACATAACACACACCTCAGTATATGTCCTGATTTTTACTTACACTGCACCCTGCCCAGGGGTTGCCCGGGACCTACCACAGGGGTGCCCACTGTGTACGCAAAAGGGAAAGTAAGGCCTGACAAGTGGTTGCACTTGTCAGGAGAACATGCTAACTTAGCAAACTGCGAGCAGGCCCTACACTGCAGGCCTGAGTTCCCGTCTCCGCACACCTATGCATTACTAGCCCTGGCACACACAGTGAGCATCACTAGGGACTTTACTAGTAAGGCAACATACCAATCATGGCCAACCAATTACCATTACACTTTACACAGGGAACACTTGTACTTTGACACTGATCAACAATGGCAAAGTACCCAAAGCATCTAAATCGGCAACTCTATCTCAGGAAAACGGTCTAGGGGGAAAACAAAAAGTTTAGGGAACTTTAGCCAAAAAGGCCAAGTCCTACACAACCCCCTCCCAGCCAAAAGCCAGGGTAGACCAATTATTACCTTGATGGACTTCCCGGCTTCAGGCGATAGAACCAGGACGCAGGCCCTCTACCACAGGGACACCCTCCTGTTCCACGCCTACCTGACCCCAGGGGGTCTTCTTGATCACTACTCCCTGAGCCAACAATGCTGTTCCATGGATCCCTCCCGGCCAGGGAGACCCCTCCAGGGGTGCTGGTCCCATGCCAACCCCACCCTGGAGTGGTACCCTGGGAAGGCCCATCGGTCAGGATACTACCTCGAGTCATCCTGCCCTCCAGGTTAAAAGTGGGTTTACCCTGGTCACTTCTAGGGGACCCAGCCCCACTGGCTGGACACTGTCCCATGGGTGTTCCCACTAGGAAACACAACCCTCTTTTATCCTTCCATTTATTTTTCTGGGCCTGCCACTTAGGAATGGCACCCCCAAACTTCAGGACGGCAGGAGCTCTGGCTACAGACTCCCCACGCCCTCCTGACTCTAGGTGTCCTTCCTCACACCTCTGGCAAGTAGGCACTAGGCCTCCACCCGGGGGCTCTCCTACGGCCCCCCCAGTTTCCTGGGTGGTGCTGCTGATCCATGGCGGTGCTGCTTACTCTACCTCCCCCTCTTTTGAGACAAGGGGCTAGCCAGCAACCCCTCCTCACTACTCTGGGATCTCCTTGCGCCACTTTGCCGTTCTTCCCTCTCTGGGGCCTTTTCAGGCCCCTGGACCCATGACCAGGGGTCCGGTTCTCGTGCAGGCTCCCGGGAATCAAGGAGTCCACACCTTAACCCGGGGTGGCGCAATCCTGGAAAATAATTTCTGAGCCTAGGCTCCCCTGGGGCCAAATTGGACAACCCCTCCAAATCATTTACCATGCTAACCACTACCCAATCTTCCAGTGCACACTTGTACTCATCCACACTTGGCACTGGCTGTGCGCTGCCACCATTCGAACTGGACTCTGCTTGCTTACCCATAATGTCCAGTTCCCTCATGCTTAACTCATGAGCGAAGAGAATCCGTTTCTCTTCCAACACGAGAGCGTTCCTGCTCTCCTCTGCTTGAGTTTTAAGTTTTAATACCTCCAACTCATGCAGTCTGACCCTTTGGTTTTCCTCCAACTCCTCTGGTGAAAAACTCCTCCCTGAATGGCTACTACCAGCCCCTGCGGCTGGTCCCTCCACTGGCAAATCCTGTGGACCAAAACCATTCACTCGGTCATCCTCATCCACCTCAACGTCACCCGCCTCCTGAGCCTCTTTGCCTTCCCACCAGGCCCTCAAGGCCACTTGCAGCTCCTCCTTCTTGGCGCTACCCTTCATGGGACATCCCAAAGCTCTGCAGAATTTCCTCAACTGATCAACCTTGTAGGTAAACAATGCCTCAATGTTAAACTCTAATTCTGCAGCCGCAGCCTCACCGGCTATCTGGCTCCCCTCCTGAGACATGATGTGTGGTTTAAAGGTTACTCAACAATAGAGCCAACAATTCAAAACAATATGTTGTTGCGTCGTGGTCTGCGATCAATTTATGATGTACACCAATTACTGTGAGTGGTTTTGCACACACGCGTTTTAATTACGTTAGGATCCTATCCCACCGCTCTGCCGCCAAATGTTGGAAGCCGAGTCCCCGTCCCGCACCACTGTCACCAAATGCGAGACCCGGGACTCCCCACTCAATGTTAGGCCAAGTAAGGACACCATTTGAGATAGCCCTGCTCACCCCCTTAGTAGCTTGACACGAGCAGCCAGGCCTATCTCCAAGGCACGAGTGTACAGTATGTGCAACCACACTCACAACAACCCACTGGTGACACCACAAATGGACTCCACACGAGCTTGATAAAACAAGTATAAACTTTATGTAAAAAGATATACGATCAGACCACACAATACATAAGCCAACATGTAATAAAGGGTAATATTCGTTCCGGCTGGCTGGTAGGTTCAAATCCCAACCACCGCTTTCAAAATGCTATGCTGGTCGCAATGCTAGAATCACACGTTACAATGGACAAACAATAGTGCGCTGCGTAACGATACAATCCTGTGCTGGGCAAAGGAGAAATAATACAATGCGTAACGATACACTCCGGTACCTGGCAATGGGAGAAATAATGCAATGCGTACCGTTACAATCATGTACTGCGCAATGAAGGAATAATGCAATGCGTCACACATTCCAATCACGTACTTTGCAATGAAGAAATAAGGCAATGCGCGCCGCTACAATCATGTACTTTGCAATGAAGGAATAATGCAATGCGTAGCTACAATCCTGTACTTTGCAATGGAGAAATAATGAAATGCGTAGCGCTACAATCGTGTACTTCGTTATGCAGAAATAATGTCAGGCGTCATAAGACAGTCCGGCAGTTCGTTAGCAGCAATATTGGCAATGTGTATTACGACAGTCAGCCTCTTCGATAACAGTTGCCCCCCACACATAACAACGATGACATGAAGTACAGCTTCTCACTCTGGCCCCAGTACTGCCACTCCTGAACGCAGTACGGGCCTCAATCTGAGCCGAAGCAAAGGCTCACGTCGCCAGAAAGACTGAGAGGCCGAGAGAGTGTCCCTCCAAGCCCGCGCCCAGGCAGTGATCCACGTTACCTGGGGGCGCGACCCCACTCTCCTGTCCTCCTCCAGCGAACTGGGCCTTCCGTGTAGAACTTTCTCAATGGGCCTCAGCGGCTCGGCCTGGCAGCTCAGCTCCTCCGGGGCTTCCGGTCCGGGCCGTGACTGTTAGGAAGGTCTCAGGTGGCTGCAGGGCACAGGTACCCCACGCCCCTGAGATTACGTTACTCCGGGTGCACGTTCACTACAGCACCCTAAGGGTCTCCTCTGGCACGAAGCCACACACAACGCTGATGGGACTTCACGTCGACTCCGAGTGCACGTTCACCAGGCACTCCTTCCGGCGGTCTCAGTTGGCACCAAGACACGCACACCGCGCTGCAGAGACTCACTTTCTTCTGGTGCACACGATGATCAGCCGATCACCTCCACAGTCCCAGGTTGCACCAAAGCACGCACACTGCTTCACTGAGACTTACTCTAACTCCGGTGCCCCGATATCCAGGCGCTCTTCACCAATGCCTTCGGCCGCACCCCAACACGCTCACCGTGTCCGAGCCTCACTTCTTCTCCGGTGCACTCGATGACCAGGCGCTCTTCCCCAGTGCCTCCGGTGCACCCTGACACGCACCCTGTGCGTCCGAGACTCACTTCACTTCCGATGCACACGCTGACCAGGCGCTCCTCACCAATGCCTCCTGTGCACCACAACACGCACCTGCGCGTCCGAGACTCCCTTCACCTCCGATGCACCCGCTGATCAGGCACTCTTCACCAGCGCCTGCGGTGCACCACGACACGCACCCTGCGCGTCCGAGTCTCACGTCACCTCCGATGCACACGCTGACCAGGCGCTCTTCACCAACGCCGGCTGTGCACCACGACACGCACCCAGCGCGTCCGAGACTCACTTCACCTTCGATGCACACGTTGACCAGGTGCTCTTCACCAACGCCTCCTGTGCACCATGACATGCACCCAGCGCGTCCGAGTCTCACTTCTCCTCCGTGTGTCCAAGATCACAGGGCACACCTTCCGAGGGTCTCAAGCTGCCACAACACGCGCCCACCGCGTCGCTTGAAACTTCTCCGGAAACTTTTATGTTCCTGTGTTTCCAAACAGGGAGCCAGCTCACCTCGGGCCCTTGGGGTAACAAGACACAGCACAAAGCACAGTCTTCTTCAAGCAGGGGGACCCAGCGCACAAAGCACGGTCCCAAAAGCCTCTTCCTTGGTTAAAACAGCAAACTGCAGACCAGGCCCAGATCACGAAGCAAGGGTTGGTCCTTCCCAGCAGTCTCTTCAGTTGTTCCTTCCTTAGCAGAGGTTCCTCTTGACCACAAAATGGGTCCAAGCCTTTTCAGTCTCAATCCATTTCTATTCCAACGTTCAGGGGACTCAGCTCTAATAGTTATACCCCTAAATGTCTTTGAAGTTCGTTGTGCTCAGGGGTCCCTGACCCCTGCCTAAATCAGTTCTGGGTGTCTCCCTCCCAGTGTCACCTTTCTCCCTTTGATACTGGGGGTCTGGATCCTTAATCACTCAGCAGGAGATGGGTCAATTGTTTTATAGCCGCAACCCAGGCCTCTTCACCTCCCGGTGCTTTTCCTCGCCTACTCTCCAGATGCAGGTCAGCCTGGTGCCAGCTCAACCCCTCCCTGGGTCAAGACCTCCCCCAGCTCCTCTCCCCTCTCAGATCCAGACAGTCAATCCACATTCAGCAGAGACACACAGAAATGCTTAAAGCACAAAACTCAGCCACTTTCTAAAAGAGTGGCTTCTGATCACACAGTGACAAAACCACTTTCATAGAAAGATGTGTTATGACGCTGTGAGTTCATACATACTAAACTTCACCTCTCCATTTTAAACTTATGGGAAACTAGGGTAACAAACACAATACCCAGCCTCCCCATTCTGTCCTATGGGCAGGATGGCCTTTCACCAGTGAAAAACGAAATGGAGTGTTTTTCACTGTCAGGACATAACACACACCTCAGTATATGTCCTGCCTTTTACTTACACTGCACCCTGCCCAGGGGTTACCCGGGACCTACCACAGGGGTGCCCACTGTGTACGCAAAAGGGAAAGTAAGGCCTGACAAGTGGTTGCACTTGTCAGGAGAACATGCTAACTTAGCAAACTGTGCGCAGGCCCTACACTGCAGGCCTGAGTTCCCTTCTCCGCGCACCTATGCATTACTAGCCCTGGCACACACAGTGCGCATCACTAGGGACTTTACTAGTAAGGCAACATACCAATCATGGACAACCAATTACCATTACACTTTACACAGGGAACACTTGTACTTTGACACTGATCAGCAGTGGCAAAGTACCCAAAGCATCTAAATCGGCAACTCTATGTCAGGAAAACGGTCTAGGGGGAAAGCAAAAAGTTTAGGGAACTTTAGCCAAAAAGGCCAAGTCCTACAATAATATACCTCCCTCTAGACCGCTATTTCTTTACCTTGTAGAATGAATCTTAATGGGTTATACATACAGTTTATGAAACATCATGGATGCAACACCATCTTATTATTCAAAAATTGTATTTATTCATTTTAGTTGGTATTTTTATTTATTTACATTGATAGTATCAAAATTAAAGAGATTTTTATCTAAAAAGACATACATATTCATAAAAATCTTTTTATCACAAGCTTTTCTTTTTTCTACATTTTCTACATGGACCAATAATTTCATATCTTTGTATACAAACTCAATGTAGTGCTCTTCACTGGACCCCTATGATAATACCATACACTCTAATCACGTAAACAGAATCACATTCACACTCAATCACACCAATCAAACTGGCAAGCAACCCCAAAAGTACATACACATCCTGGTCAGAAGGGGACATAGATATTGTGAGTCTCCATGACCGTGTCGTGGGTTGAGCGCATACAGTAAGGTCGACGCGCGTTTCGGTGGAATATGTCTGATGTTAACCACCTTCTTCAGGACCTTCCCAAATCATATATCTTTCACCTAATATTAGGGGTACCTAAAATATTTAAAACAATATGTTTCAGTAACCCATGCTACACCAATACATTTAAAATTGATTGGACTAAGATCTCATCCCAAAAGAGCTGAAAAAACACATAGTGACCAATGTGTTTAAGACAAAATATCGGGAAATGGCAAAATTAGAGAAAATTAGAAAAAGGTATAGAAAAAGAGTGTGTGTGGAGTGCAAGAATCATGCTTTCCTAGTTACTGGAAGGTTCCTAATATTTCCAGGCCAACTACGCCACCAAGATATGAAGAGAAAGAAAATTAGTGCAAAAGAACATCAAAGTGCAGAAAGATTCAACCACTAGTGTTCCGTGTCATGCTTTATCGGCGCAGTGTCATGCTTGCCAACCACTGGCTACAACCGTACATCAAAAGAGACTCTTAAGTCACTTACAGATAATAATGATGCGAGAAAAATTCTCAAATGGTTGCCGCCTTTCAATTAACCAGCTTTTGGTAACACTGCTGGGTCAGTTATAGATGACTCCTATTGGGATCGGATTCTGTTGAACCTGGGTAGACTGGTTCACAACAAGAAAGAACAGAGGCTGGTGACTTTCTATGGCGGAAGTGATTGCTCCTACTGGTTAAAGTATTATATATTTATCCAGATATACCTTACCAGGAAGAATCCTCTCTGCTTATTTTTCCAAGATATTTTCTTTTTGATTGAGCGACATCACTTCTAAGTTAGCGTAATTACCTGTAAAGGGATTATACCATATTGTATACTGGTAGTTGTTATAATATTCTCAATGTATGCTATTTATACTAAGTCTTAACTAGACTACTTGGAAATATATGTACACACCTGTTGTGGTACCACCACGGTGGGAAACCGTGTAAAATAGTCATCTTATAATTTATAGAGTCCCTGACTCATATCCTGTTAGTAAGGGCTCAAACTTCCAAAATTGAATCCAATTCTATTAGGGTGAGCAAGAAAACAAGGACTGTATCTTAGTTTAAGTGTTGGTAATAGTATTTGTAAGAATGTGCAGCTGCCAACAATACTATACTGCTGCGACTGATGGTAAATCTCATAGCATAAATAAAATATGTGTTATACAAATTCAAATGGTATGGGGTGGAAGTACCCTGTACAGACTATTTATTTGAACGCGTACCAAGTGCCTACCAGTGTTGCTTTCATTCCTCTTATGCTCCTTGTTATTCTGTTTTGAGCGAGGCCAGCTTATCCACAAGTACTATGTTACTACAACCATTGGTAAACCCATAGCTTGTGTAGGGTCTATATGAAAAACATTCAAATGCTAAGGGGTAGATATGTCCTGTGCAGACTATCTGTAAAAATGGGTCGCAAGCGCCTACCCATGCTGCCCACACTCCTCTTTTGCTCCTTGTCGTATTGTCATTAATGGAGCCAGATTTTCTACATGACATGCTGAAAGGCAAGCACACACTATATACGTAGTATACCCCTGTAGTATACTAACACTAATTTACTTTGTACCGAGGTCTGTTAGAGATCTCCAAGATTGCCGCGTATGCGATGTATGCAATATTACACTCACCAAAATTGTACTCGACGTGTCCCATAGGTGATCCTGGCAGGCTCGGCAACAAGCAGCAACTGCCGTGATAGTCTCTACGCTATTTATTGGCCTGACTTCCGGCGGATATTGAAAGGCGTGATGTGCGCCGCGCGATGACGGGCAGGCTAATGCTGACATGTCGACCTACGTTTTTGGTTACCCGAAGGCGCAATGTTGGTGTGTATGAATTTTTGAAACATTATTAAACAGATAGGCTTCAGGGGTTACTATCGGCTGTTCACAACGGACTAGGCCATCAGTGGGCTGCAGGGGAGGTTCACAAGACTCTTGGTCAGTCAGCTTACAAATACACAGGCAAGAGTTTGGGGGTAAGAAGATGCTCGATTACTCTTATCCTTGTTAAATGGGTTACTGCATTAAGTAAGGCTGTGCTGCACTAGGGCTCGGCCACCCTGCAGCATGTGGCAGGGGAGTTAGCCGGTGACCCCACGTTCCCCCGGGGATAATTCCCAATTGCCCTAGGTTACCTAGGACGTCCACAAGATTCGGGTTGTTGCAGGGGATGAAAACACAACCTAATTGGGGGGTTGGTGTGGGTGGAGGGAGGGTAGGGGTTATTTGTTGTTGTTCAATACCGCTGAATGTACTGTTAATGCTGTTGTCGTTCTACACATCGCCAACGGGATCCGGTATAAAATGTAAGGTCCATCTCATATGCAGTAAGGTCATCATCCCAGACATGCTCTACAACACAGGCAGGATATCACACGGTTTACCGCACAATTCTGGGCATGTATTGTGGAAAACACTAACGAGATAAAATGTCCACGCTAAACTGCTTTACTTGGAATGTACGTGGGCTAAACGATCATAGGAAGTCACGTTTAGTGCATTCCTTCCTGGCCAGACATGGGGCAGACATTTGTCTGCTGCAAGAAACACACTTGAAAAATTCATCGAGATCCAGACTGAAGTCCAGCAGATGGGGGGAAGTATTCAGATCTAATTACTCTAACTACTCCCGAGGGGTGGTGATTTTGCTACGGAAGGGCATCCAATGGATGACTCACCAGGCCATAACAGACCCTGAGGGGCGCTATATATTGTTACGGGGTGAGATATACAACCAGCAGATCATCATTGCAAACACTTATGGGCCCAATACCGACAGCCCTGAATTCTTTAATAAAGTATGGCACGGGATTCAATCACTAGGTGACTCGGCTGTACTGTGGGGGGGGACTTTAATGTGGTGCTGTCGGCACAGGACGACAGAGTTGGCACTTCTCGCACGCACCATCCACAAGCGGCAGCCACACACATAATAGAAGACTACCAACTGATTGATTCATGGTGTGTTTTACATCCGGCTGCCCGAGACGGTACCTGCATAACCCCACAACACAACGCATGGTCCATATTGGATTTTTGGTTAACCTCCAAAGACATGCACTCTTGGGTAACTGGGGTCTACCATGCTCCACGCACACTGTCGGAACACGCACCCATTATGATCTATTTCCAAATTCCGAAACGTTACATCCAACCATTCACCTGGGTCTCCCTCCAAATGCACTACTTGACACAGTGTTCAAAGAAGAGATACGAAGTAAGATAGAAGAATATTTTGTGCACAATGAGGGTATGGTAGATTCGGTAGGTACGACATGGGAGGCGTTCAAGGTAGTGATACGGGGGGCCTGCATAGCATTGCAAGCGGGTGTCCTCAAAGATATCCGTAGAAGTCTAAAGAAACTTGAGTGCGAAATCCATGACCTGGAGTGTCAATACTTCCGGATCCCCAAACCTGCAGTACTCGCTTTAATAGGGGTAAAGTTAACAGAATATAAGGAAGAGGCGTAAAGAGAGGTTACATTCTTGCATAAATATGCGCAAGAGCGTAGGTACGGGGAGGGGGATAGACCGGGGAAAACACTGGCGAATCTCCTAAAATCCCTCCAGAGGCTCGGCGTACATTGCTGAGCTTTGCAATGCTGATGCACCACCGTCCTGATCGCCAACAGAAGTGCTAAACACCATAAAAAACGTCTACTCACAATTATACACAACGCAAACAGACCGTGCAGAGTCTGAACTGTTAGGCTATTTAGATACTTTAGAACTCTTATGGCTAAGTAGGGCCCATCGCGAATATCTCGGCGTGCTGTTCTCGATAGAGGACATTAGACAAGTGATCCAGAGCCTCCCAGCAGACAAGGCCCCTGGGGCTGATGGCATCACAGCCAAGTTTTATAAAGAATACGTAGAGTTGCTGGCTCCACGTTTACTGGAGGTATTCCAAGAGGCGCTACAAAATGGAATACTACCGCAATCTATGCGAGAAGCGATCATAATAATTCTTCTTAAGCCAGACAAAGACGCCACAAAATGTCATTCACACCGACCACTCTCCCTAATAAATTTGGGCGCAAAAATATTTGCCAAATTACTAGCCAACAAACTACAACCATTACTCCTGCTAATTGTGCGACCGGATCAATCCGGATTTGTCCCTGGCCGCTCCACCTCACATAACCTGTGCACAATATTTACCCTCCTTCACTATCTTGCCCCACATGTACCAGAAGTTGCTGCACTATTAGATGCAACAAAAGCCTTCGACTCCTTAGAGTGGAAATTCCTGTTCACACTTTTAACTCGGTTGGGTCTGAGTCCCATTTTTATTCAACAAATCAAACTGCTCTACACTTTGCCCACCGCCAGAGTTAGGGTCAATGGCCTAATATCAGATCCCATAAAAATAACACAGGGAACCTGCCAGGGATGCCCATTATGACCCCTATTATTCGCCAAAGCCACAGAGCCACTAGCTGCCAGATTAAGGCAACACTATGCAAACCGAGGGATAGTATTCACCACTAGAGGCCTGATAGTGTCGATGTACGCAGATGACATTACATTATATGTGAAGGACCCGGCGGAGAACTTTGCACCCATCACTAGAGAACTTGTGCTCTACGGAGCTCTATCCGGGATTCAAATCAATTGGGCCAAATCTACTATAATCCCACTAACTACCGGCACACTTGCCTTCAACACAGAATATCCAATAGCATGGGCGGATGGCCCGACAAGATACCTGGGCATTTGGATCAACAGTGATGTACAAGAAATTTGGTCAGCCAACTACAGCCGGGTAATGGGCTGGGTAGAAGATAGAATTCAAAGATGGAAGACGCTGCCCCTATCCCTTGCGAGTCGCATTGCCATCACTAAAATGATTATTCTTCCCAAACTGCTGTACCTCTTTGTGAATATTCCCATACCACTAACCGCACAATTTTTCAAACGCCTTCGATCCAGTATGATTGAACTAGTATGGGCTGGAAAACAGCCCAGGATATCTTGGGACGTGCTCACGTTGCCACTGGCGCAGGGGGGGGTCAGGGCCCCGGACTTTGAGGTATATGCGTTCAGTGCACAGGCCCAATTCTTACATTTTTGGCAACACCCAACGCCCTTTCAACCTCATGTGGCCATTGAGATAGATAGGGTGACGCCCCAACCCTAAACACGGCTTTACACCAAACATACAAACGCCCTAGATTTGAAATCGACACCACTGAGACCTTACGTTGGGCCTGGAGAGGGCTTTGCAAAAGGGCAAAACTAAGTGTATTATATGCACCATCGATGCCATTAGCAAATAACCCACTGATCCCTCCGCTGCTGGAGAATACCGCTAAGGCTAGAGCACAGACAAATAAACTTGTGGTCGGTAGTGATCTGTACCCAGAAGGGGAGTTCCTCACACTCCAACAAATGTATAGCTCTCCACTACCCTTGGCTTTGGACGCATTATTGTATTATCAGATAAGAGCTGCATGCAGGTCAAGATACAGCACATTCCCCAAAGCCCCAGCACAGCTGCCAGCGCTGGAACATATAATTACAGTGTCCACTGACCGCAAACTTGTAACTAGACTGTATTCCATTACACAAAGAGAATCCCTGCTCATAGTTCCCCAGGCACGCGCCGCCTGGGAAGTAAACATCGGAGAAGAAATTACAGACAAACAATGGGCCTTCTGTTGTAGTCAATTAGAGCAACTCTCTCCCAATTACCGCCTCAGGCTGATCCATTTTAAATATTTGCACCGCATCTATCGCACCCCGACACAACTACATCGTATGGGATTACGCCCTGACACAAGTTGCTGGAGATGCGGGTCCCCACGGGCTACGTTCCTACATGTGGCCTGTGAGTGCCGACCCATAGCCACATACTGGGTGGAGGTACTCACACACATAGAGAAAATAACTGAGTAAACCTTGGTGAGAACTCCACTTGTGGCGCTGCTGGGATACATACATAACACCCCTGTGTCTGCAAAAAAGCTCACAGCACTAATGCTAGTCCTTGCAAAGAGACAGGTGGCCATACACTGGAGAGCAACATCACCCCCAACTGTAAAGGCCTGGGTGAAAGACATAACTTACTGTAGGGATCAACTGACCTGCTACTGGGAACTTCTTCCAATGCGCTCGCGCCCCAGAGATATCTGGACCTCATTCACCAGTTGGCTTGACACTACTGATGGTGACATAGGATAGACATATTAGATTAAATACAAATCGCCAGGGTATACGCTTATGGTTTATATGATAATGCAGGTTGCTGGTTAGGTTCTGTACATTGTCAGGACTCACTTCTTAAATTCAATCTGTGGCGAATGCACTTTGTAATGTTTGTAATACCATGGGATGTACACTGTTTGGAATGACGTAGACGATATTCGCACTATATTGAATGTAACACCGGACAAAAAGCGGTAATGTTTTTCTTTTTGTTATAATATTGGTTCTATGTTTATTGATCCAAAACTCCAATAAAAATAAAAAATTAAAATAATAACCTTATGACTGCGGATAATGTGCAGTCAGGGCGGGGGAACTCCGCATGCCTATCTTTTTCTTTGAGGATTTCATTGATCCTACTGCAGAGCCTCCGCAGTCGTATAGTTACTAATGAATCATAGTTTGTGAATACTGAAAAAGAGTGAACTTACACAAAAGTGTAAGTTTACATTGTGAATCAGGCCCTATGGGTCTGATTATGGATGCATGATGATGGAAAGCACTCTGATTACTGAATGAAGTGCTAAGTATGCATTCAGCACTTCCTCCAGAAATCTGATGATTTTTAGTTACCACCCAACTCTAAATCAGGTGCTATAGCTAGAGTACCATAATTTAAGTTTAACAATTCAGCATAAGCAGCATGAGATACATTTGTCAGTTCAAAACCTGCCTTGGAGTGAGTCTTCAGGGTGTCACGCTTGGAGAGCCAAGGACTGTCTGGTTGAATAAGGGGAGTAACCCAAGCTAGTGAATCTTTGTGAGGTAGGACAAAATAAATATCACTTTAGCAGTCTCACTAGGAAAATGCTGAAATATACTTAAAAATTGCAACTTTAATCAGGATAGAACCACCTATGACTTTTTCATGTTCCCCAAAAAACTCGCAAGTTCCTTATGTTTTGTGTTGAAGTGAGAGCACCCATTGCTTGAAAAGGAAATGTTTGTGCTAGTACTTAATGATGCAGCTGAGCCTTGCCTTGCGGTCCCACTATTAAAAGTGGGATTAGTACTGGGGTTAGTCAACAGAGTACTACATTTCGCCTGAAGCCTATATACTTTATCGTTCATTCCTCTATTAGGATCTGGCTACAGTGGGTAGGCTAATGAGTTCCAGACTACAGACACTGAGCCATACGATATCACACATGTGCTGATACTGAAAGAATCAAGCCGTGAGTAAAGTGGCGACAGATACTGTTGGCTTCACAGCTGAGCATGCATGGAATCATTGTACCATTATGTGTCTATTGCTTGTATATCCGGCTAGCCAGATATGTTGGCTTTGCCATTGCTTCTTTTAGCGGTAACCTCTCCCATACCTGCCAATGGAATGAAACTGAAGTGAATGCTCACAAGCTAAATATCTGTCTGGTAAAGTCGATGTCTTTGTATAACTTTTCAGTGGCATTTTAAGCCAGTCCCGACACTTCATAAAGGTAAAGCAGGTGAGATATCAATAACTGCTTAAAGTGCTCTTATAGGAGGAAGCAAGCGGAAAGATGTGAAAGGGTTAACTAAGGAGATAGATAGCTAGATAGACATACAGACAGACAGACGGATGGATGGATGGATGGATTGATTGTCCTTATTTGAAAATAAAGTGCAGGGGCCCATGGTTTTTCTTAAGAGTACCATGGTTGCAAGTACCAAGGCTGTCCAGTCTTGATTCCACCTCATGCCTCTTTCTTCCGAAACCCTACACCTCCTGTTTATTTTTCTCATTCTTGCATCTTTGTTTTCATCAGTGCTTTCTACATTTGCAACTCTTTTTCAATCTTTCTTTGGACCATTTCTGCTGTTTTCTTTCTTACTCTCGGTTTAAGTCTGATGATGGAAAATAGGTGCCAGTCTCCAAAATTAGTGTTGGTGCCGACCACCTACACAAATTAGACAGCTACCTCACACATTGTAGATGATGTCCTTTTGACTTCAGATGAAGATGACTCCTGCCTCCTAAAAATGCTGGACCTCTCAGTTGCCTTTGACATAATGGACCAGTCTAATTTCATACGCACTCTGGAGTCTCAATCGGGATTCATTGGCAATGTCTTTCACTCACTCTCCTCCTACCTTTCCAATTGAAACCAGTTTGTTCACATGGGCATTTGCAGGTCCCAAAAGATCCCTATCATCTACAGCGCCCCTCAGAGGTTCATATTGTCTCCTGGCATCCTCAACCTCTACATTGAGCAGCTTGGTGCTCTACTCACAGATAAAAGCATCATGATTCACCTATTTACCAATGATACACAACTCTACTTGAACGTCTCCTCTGCTTCAGATATTCAGCGCCTCAAACACTGTTGACATCATCCAGACCAGGAAGCCCACTGATTACTTAAAGCTCTACCCAACTGAGGCAGAATTACTGTGACTGGCCAGGAACAAGAAACAAGAAACAGTACACACGTGGATCAATGACATTAACCCTGACAGCTTCAAACCCCAACTTTGACAAATTCCATGTCACTTGAATTTAATCTAGACACCAACCTCAATTGCAAGGAACAAATTGACAAAAAATAGCCTCATATCAATTCTCTCTTCTAAAGAAAGTGAAACTGTTTTTCCAGAAAACAACATCATAATTGCTGTTCAAGTCCTTCTACTCTTGCAGTGTAAAAAAGGAAAAACAAGGCACCAGATCTTTTCAATCTATGCACCCAGAATGTAGAACAACATACCTGTATCCACTAAACCACCCCAACGCTGGTCCAGTTTTAAAGAATGCTACATCAGAATGCATTGACCGTCCACAAACCATCTTGATCTCCTATGATTCATTGACTTTATGCTTCTCTTTGAGCATGTACAACATTCTGCTGTCTTTTAAGCAATAGAAATACCATCTACATGAATACATATACAGGAAGATAGGCGAGAGAGAGCAATATAGACAGAGAGAGAGAGAGAAGCTGATAGAGAAAGAAACCTCTAGTTTCAATAAAAGTTTTTGCAAAACTGTGAAAACACCACATACAAAGGCACATGGTAAATACCTGCCTTGATAGTGTTGGGATAAACTTCTTCTGATGAGTCTTGGCTCAATGTTGACCAGATGCGTGAAATCACTACAGTATACTGAACAATTACACAAGTTCCCCCCCCCAAAAAAGAAAAAGAGACAACAAAGAGAACAGAAATGCAATGTAGAAAACTGGTTGTGAGAGCTATCATGAGTTATCACAACCAATGGCATGACTTAGAATTTGGTGGAAGAGATACTCTGTCCCAAACGTGACTGCTATCCTGTCCACCGTATTGCAAGTGCCATAGGATATAATGCACTTGTAATACTGTGGACGGGACATCCGTCATGTTTGTGATGAAGCATCCGATCTGCCAAACCCTAAATCAGGCCTTAAGTAACTTGCTGCGTTGTCATACATGAAGTGCAATGCTGCATTATCCTTGTACTGCAGGTGGTGAAAGGCACAATTTCATTCCCATTGTTCCTGTTCAAACACAAATATATTTACTTAGCCATAAATAGGTAGACCATCGAGAATAAATGAATTCTATACAGAGTGTCCATCTCTAGAGACAAAATACATCTCTTAAAGCCACTGTATGAGTGGATGTACTAAGTGCTAAGAATGTGATGAGTTTGGCTGCAGTACATATGGGCAGACTGAGCTGGCTAAAGGAGAAAGAGGCTAGGAAAAGGAATCCTTAAATATGACAATGCTAATAATATTTAACATTTTCCTTTAGCAATCTGTAAGGCGCTTATAACAAACAACATGACGCATTAAAAATTCTAAATGATCACAAACACAATAATACTTACCTTTTTCACTAAATAGAATGTCTGAAACAAAAAGACATGCAATATGAATCTCATATGCATGCATTACATTGCAGTAATATTTTCATACACATATTTCTACGTACCTCTCTCTTTAATTAAGGTATCTGCAAAAGTAAAATTGGAAAAATGAAAAATGACAATTCCCTTTTGTGTCGAACAAAAGTTACACACTACTGTTACAGTAGAAAACGTTGGGCAACAAATCTTCTTGTCAAGGAAAATAAATGATTTTAGAAGGAAGACACCATTGTCATAGGGTGATATATATGGTTTCTATTCTCTCTCTCTCTATCTCTCTCTCTCTAGGCATTCATTTACACCACTGTCCCCTCTACTAGCTTGACAAGGCCATTATTAAATTAACACGATGTTGGGAACATTCCTCCTGTAATGACTTCTGGCTACCAAAACAAAACCAAATAACACTAATGTATAAGGATTATAAGTATTAATGAGAATTAATTTCAAAGAATAACATCTAAATATTGCACAGATGTAAGCCTCAAATGCCAATGATGCGTACTTTTGGAAAGCCAGTGGTGAAATGACCTCATATTGGACAGTAACATTAACATGCCAGCATATGGCACTGTTCTAAATTACCCGTTCAGATAATACATACCACAAACTCAATTGTGTAAAGAGTTTGGGAAAAATGACTATATATTTAGAAAGTCGACTTATTTACTATGTTAGAATTGCATTTTAGAAAACGTTTAAATGCTATTGAAATGCTCGCTTTAGAAAATTACTTACAAATAAAAATGTGAATGCACTTTGTTCGAAATATTAAAAAATAAACCAAAAATATATCTCATTATATTAATATAGAAGTGGAAGATGTCATTAGAAAAGCTTCATTAATAAATGCGTGTTTTTCAAAATTTTGCACCAAGTAACTATACTTTAGCCTGTGCAGTGACTAGGACCAAAGTTTTCCTTTCGACCTTTGCTCTTAGAAAAGCAATTTGTGTAACTGCCTAGTATTGATGCCATCTTTAGAAACGTGCTGACTCTAATATCATATTCATTTAGTTGCTCACCCATGTTAGATCATTTCACTAGAAAACAATGAACTTATTAAAACTGTATAGAATAAATAGTAACATAGACTTTATAAATGTTGCTTCCGAATAAGACTTGTATTTATTTATGCAATAAGCTTAAAGTGCATCTTTTAGCTTAGGTAAGAGAGTTCTCATGAGTACCTTCCCTCAGGTAACAATTATGTTAGAAATCTGTATCAAACCTGATGACAAGAGTGCAAACTGTGGGAATCAGAAGAGGGTGCATCGTATGACTGACAACATCACCTTGTGAACCGTTCCGATTAGACATCAAGAGGAAACGCCAACAAAGTTGTTACTTGTGTGAGAAAACTATAATAATGAGTGCTGCTACCTAGTTAGACACACCTCTTATTCCTTTACCCATCCGGTGGTCCTGCTGCTGAAGTTTAATTTTGTTCCGAGACTCTTCTTTAAGGAGAGTGGATTCCTTTTACATATTTTTGAGGTGATTTACTTTATTAACTTGTGATCAATGCTACTGCACAGATCCCTTTCCTAAAATACAGTTGGTACTGCAACTGTGGGAAACTCGGCTGAGTTTTTCAGAACTACTCTAATGAGAAGTTCATCTCTTTTTGCTTGCTCATTTCCAATGGGACTCTTCATGGGTTCTTATTTAGAATAGGTCCCTTAGCTAGTTTATTGGGTTTCTTTATGGAACACATGTCTTTAATGCTGATTTCTAACCATTTCTTTTATTTCTGTAAACTACTAAATTGAATAAAGATAATTAGAAACTCTAACCTTAGGATAAATAAAGGTTTTAAAACTTTCCCATTCTCTTGTCATTAACTCTAATTCTCCGAACGGCGGAAAAGGTCCATTGACCTCTCTGGAGCCCTGGGATTCTCCATGGCAACATTTGTAAGTGAGTGTATGTAAAAGGTCTAAACCATCTTGGAGAGTCCTTTCTGGGCTCTAGCAAACTCAATTGTGTAATTTAGCACTGAAATAAAGAAAAACCTGTTTCAGGTACACAAGTTACCAGCCAAATCTTAAATTACACCAAATGTGGTTAAAACAGACTCTCCTGATCCTGATACGGTTTCCACATAGGAAACTGACCAAAAATGGGGAATTACTGTGGATTCCGGTGTGGACAAACCTATTGCCATGGCTAGCCTCCATATTTCAGAGGACATTGAGGTGCACCTGAGAGTATTATGGTATTTCCACAATTTGAATTTACCAATACCAGTAGTATTGGCAATTGTGGATGAAGTAGTATTCCCTGGAATGCCGACCTAATATGTGAAAACAATGTACTACACAGATGGTCTTATCCCCTTCGCCCCCAAAGCCACAGAGAAGATCGTCAACAACCAGCTCTCGAACCTCATAGAATCCAACTCCATCCTTGACACTTCTCAATCCGGATTCTGCAGCATCCACAGCACCAAGATTTCCCTCCTAACCACCACAGACTATATCCGCACTCTCCTCAACCAAGGCCACAGGCAGCACTCATCCTACTAGACCTCTCTGCAGCCTTCGACACTGTCTCCCACCGCACACTAGCCACCAGACTCCACGACGCCGGCATAGAGGGTACTTCCCTAGACTAGATCCGCTCCTTCCTCGCCAACAGAACTCAAAGAATAAGACTCCTGCCCTTCCTCTCCAAACCCACAAAAATCAGATGCGGAGTAACCCAAGGCTCCTCACTCAGCCCCATGCTCTTCAACATCTACATAACCCCTCTCGCAGCCATCGTCAGGAAATACGGACTCAGCATAGTATCCTACGCTGACGACACCCAGTTCATGCTCTCTCTCACCAAGGAACAAAACATCACCAGACACAGCTTACAGGAAGGAATGAAGGACATTGCATCCTGGATGAGCAGCAGCTGCCTGAAGCTCAACTCGGAGAAAACAGAAGTCCTCGCCTCTGAACCAATCCCTTGGCGTGGGACAACACCTGATGGCCACACGCCCTTGGCAACCCTACCACGGACAATGCCAGCAACCTCGGCATCATACTCGACTCCTCCCTCACCATGAACCGACAGATCAACGCCGTATCTTCCACATGCTTCAACACCCTCCGCATACTCTGCAAGTCCTTCGAGTGGATCCCTCCGAAACCAGGAAGGCTGTCACCCACGCACTCATAACAAGCAGACTGTACTACGGAAATGCCCTCTATGCCAGAATTAACAAATCTCTACTCCACAAACTCCAGACCGTCCAGAAAGCTGCAGCCAGACTCATCCTCGGCATCCCACGACAAGACCACATCACCCAGCACCTATGAGACCTCCACTGGCTCCCCATCAAAAAGAGAGTGACCTTAAAGCTGCTGCACTCATGCCTACAAATCCCTCCATGTTTTCACGCTGACCGCAAGTGAGCGAGCGTCCGAGGAGGGTGCCGAATTGCTGCTTCGCGTCCTCGCGGCTCCCGCTGAGTTTTGTTTTCACGGTGGGGGCCCCAATGAAAATACCATCCAGTTGCGGGCGGCCCCCCACAGTGGTCCCGCTGCTTTTTATCCCTCATCGGCCGTGCTGTTGCTGGAGAGCGGAGCAGAGTACTTGTGGAGTACTTCTGGAGTGCCTGAAGAGCTGCAAGTCTAAGCAGCAACAGTGAATAGTGAGCACAGCGAGTTTCCGGCCGTGTCCATCAGACATCTTTGGATATCAGACTTCAGCCACCAGCAGAGCGGACATGGATGGGACAAGAGAGCAAGAGGTACAGAGAAGGGGGGAAGGATTGGACTGTATGGGCCACAGAATTACGCATAAAGAGCCCACAAGTTACAAGAATAAGGAGGGGGGGGATTGTTGTTTGGGACTGTTATTTGGGTCCAAATTAGTGACATACTAGTGCTGCACAGGACAGCCAGACATACCAGAGCCACACACAACTGAGTCTTCAGCGGCAGGCCAAACCGGCAGGCCAAGGGACAAACGCAGAAAGCATCAAAACTTTGTGTGACTAACTGATGAAGTGGCGATCGGTCTGGAAGGTACAGGCCTTTGTGAGCAGAAAAGGAAGAAAACCACCTAGCAGTAGCAGTAACTGGCAGCAACCGACAGAGACTGACAGAGAATAGCCAGTCAACAGAGAGCTGCCAGGGTGCAGGTAGTAGACAGCGGGGGAAGAGAAAGAAAAGTGAGAGCGGCCACCCCTAACGGTCCAGCGTGTGCCGGACGCGGTCAGTTAATCAGTAGTGAACCCTGCTCTCATCCTCATCCTTCCAGCACTCCAGTGCGCCTGGTCCACTCGCAACCTCTACGCTGTCTTTACGGACTCTTCGAAGGTCCAAGACGGGGTACCTTGGCTTTTTGCTATAAAACCGGACAAAGCAAAAGGATGCGATCAGGGAAGCAGAGGAGCGCAGTCCCACAAAAGAAAAGGAAACAGAGAGACAAGCTAGAGACATCTACTGTCGACACAGATCGGATACTCGACCTGTCGCCGAGTGCATCTGGAAGTACTACAGTCAGCACCTCCCACTTGCCCTCGCAGGAAGCTGGCTTTGTTCATTACAAATCATCTAGCATTCAACCAAAAATAACGACAACATTTGCCTTTCTAAAAGACGCAGTGTCAGCCGTCTTCTCGAGTAATACAAAAATCAAGGGACTACCTATTCCTTTGAGCCCCGTAGTGACCATTTCTAAGGGCAGCTCAGGCGGCAACTCTGAGACAGGCAAGCCACAAACCAACAAAGCCACAGACACTAGCAAGTTTGAAGTGCCAGAACCAGCACAGGGGGAAGGTGACCCTAATATAACCACGCTGAGCAGTTTAGGGGTTCCACCTCCAGTCTTGGCTGCTGCTGGGAGCACTCATACTATGACCGCATTAACATACCTAGAGGCAACGAGTGACTCTGCAGCCAACACCGCAGCCTTCCCCCACGCCAGCTCAGACCTAATTTCTAAGCACATCGATCCACCAACAAAGACGGGCACAAAGGGCAGCACAAGCGATACAACGGAAGGGGGAGCGGTCACTTCTGCTACTACACCATCCGTATCAAAAGAGCATCCACCACAGTGGGGGGAAGGCGGAAGAGACCTTGCCCAGTGCTTACATTATGGGCAGAGCTGGACTAGGCCTTCGTTATGCGAGGAGGACGCTTGTGTAGTGGAGAGGGATCTCTCCTTCTTAGAATCAAAAGAATGGGAAAACATGTTTTCATCATATGGCAAAGACGCTCCCGACCTTCCCAGGCCCTCACCGGTCCCTAACGAGAGGAAGAAGGAGGACTTCAAACAGGAGACGGCATGGGCTACAGCTCTGGACATTTTACAGAGGTCAGCTGATGCCATGACTTACCAAGCCAATAAAATGGACATACAAATCAACCTTTTGAACACACTGGCGGTGTACGTCACCAACATAGACGATAAAATTACAAATTTAAATAACTTGATTAGACGGGCCCAAGCGGATGCCGACCTCCCGCGACAAAGATGCGATTGCTCACCAATAATTGAGAAACTAAGTACGCTACCAGAGATGATGGCAAAATTGATGGTGGACCTAAAAGAAATCACAAATGCAAAGCCTCTCCTCCCAAGTACAAAAGATGGTGTCACAAGCCCCGTTAATAAAGACAAGGTGGCGGCAAACTCAAAGGTTAGGGGGGCCGCAACCAGGGCAATGTCATCATCCCCGGAAACATCGGCCACCGGCAGCACTATGAACAACTTACAAAAATCCTCAGCCGCGGGCAAAGTAGAGCCCATCTCACCATCCCAACTAGATCAGGACATGGAAGATCTCAACGGCAAGGGGAAAAGACAAAGAAAGCGGAAAGGTCGCAACAAGATTCGCCGGTCTAAGCAAGATCAGAGTCTCTACCCACTGTTCAACACCTATAGATGAGCAGCCTCAACCGGCCACAAAGATCAAATAAGAACAGACGAGGCAACCAAGGAATCAGAGAACCAAACAACCTCACCTGGCAACGTCAAACAAAACCAGATTGGCTCCTCACCCCTCAAGAAGGAAAAGGATGTTGCCGGGGTAGACCCTGAGCACACGAGAAAAGGGGGGAAAACAGAGCCAACTATTAACATTCAATTGGCACTCTCGGACCCCAAGTCTTTACCAAGGGCAGAGGGCCAAAGGTGCACCAGGCTTATAGAGCTGCCTGGTAGCAGCAATTCACCTAATCAGGCCCAAGCCAGTTGTTCGCACAAAGATCATTTGGGCAATTTTACTACACTTGCGCAGGGTATGAGAGGTGAAGCGCTAATCAGCCGAGGCGCAAATCAAAAGAGTCAAAAGAGCCCTAGAGTATTGATCATGTCGACTCCCATACCGGCGCACAAAGTAACGAAGGAGGCAACCCTCGGACCCTTGGCAGGAACTGTCCCAGTGGACTATACGCCAGGGCCGGAGACACTACCTGAGCCTCCTGAGGTCCTCTCTCATGGAGTTACAACTTTCACGCTCTTTTATCCAGAGTACAAGTCCAAAGGCAGTTGCGACATATTAAACCGTGGAAACATCATGAAATTAATAGAAGCAATTGGCCTGTCGAATGCTGTAACATCACAAGATATTACTTCGATAGAATTTATTGCACCAGGCCAGGGTCAAATAAATGAAGCCACGAAAGTCTCCTGGCGCTCGATAGAGGCAATGAATAAAATCCTAAGGCACACGGAAACCTTCAAACAGTGGGGCATCACCATACTCCCCGGCAGGGAACCAGGCTACCCACATGTTCTGCAGGAAACCCGAGCCATTAAGCGCCCAAGCGCAGGACAAAGAGTGGTCTATTCAGTCCTGAGGAGCGCCCGGGATAAAACTCCCATCTCCGATTCGAAAGAAAAAATAGCAAGAGTGGGCCAACACACACCAAACAGGGGACTGGAACAGGCCTGCACATGGTCATGGTTGGCGGGATCATTAAACTCAACCCGGCTGCTACGCTGACAAAACAATAGCCAAAAGGCCCAAGAAGCCTGCCCATTAAGGATCTGCTCTTGGAACATAAATGGGCTATCAAACAAACTGGGGGACGATGCCACGACCTTGTACCTACGGTCATTCGATATCATATTGCTACAAGAGACATGGCTCGCGGAGCCACAGCATCTGGAAGGGTTTAAAACTCACCACACTCCAGCTTTGAAAACGAAATTCTCGGGAAGAGGTAGCGGAGGTCTAGCCATCTACATATCAACAAATAATGCAATCACCTCATGGGACCTCGTAAGCTCTTCACAATCTCTTCAGTCTGTGAGAATTTCTTTTAGTACCTACAAAGGCCAGCCCAGGACCATAATTTTATTGAATGTGTACATCCGCCCAAACTCTGCGTCCAGGCAAACCCTATCAGAAGAGGTGATAGCGACAGTGTTAGGAACGAGACTTGGATCCTCGAACGCAGATATCATACTATCTGGAGACTTTAATATGTGGCTAATGTCCGAGCTACAAAAAAATGAGGTAACCAAATCACAGGAAAGCGACTGGGCTATACCACCGCAGGACCACCCCGGATGGACCAAGGAGGACCCGAAGGGTCGCACCTTACAAGGAAACCTGGAACATCTTGGCCTTAGAGCCCTCAACGGGCATTTCCTTCCGGATAAGCCACCTGGCCTCTCATTTTTTATCAAAAACTGGCGCATCCTTAATTGACTACACTTTCATCAGTCTTCCCCTCTTGAATCAAATTTCCGGCTTCGGGTTTGGCAACAGACTAGAAAGCGACCACAGCCCTCAAGAAATACTGCTTAGCACCAGGCTGGTACAACATGCTAAGGCAGGGGCACAAGCTTTCGAAAGCTTTACGATCAATTTAAAACATATTAAATGCTCGGTCAAAAACCTACAGCAGGTAGCAATGGAGGCAAAACACATGATTGTGAACACCAGCATAACAACTGAAGATCAAATTGCAAACTGGACAACCTTCGCAAGGAAGTTGTCAGCCAAACACGCAAAACCAATAATGCATGTAAAAGTGATCGGGACCCAACAGTCGACCTCTTGGGAACCTGTGATACGATCGGCGAAAAGAAACATGAACCGGCTACGGCGGGAACTAAAAATAAAGCCAATGGACCAACTAACTATAACCAAACTGAGAGAAGCTCGAAGACATTTAAAGACAGTAAAAAGAGAACATAGAAGGGCCCATTGGAACTCTTTTTGGGCCAAATTATACAATGACATAAGGTCAAACAACTCTGCGAGGTTCTGGCATACTATAAATAGTCTTGGAGGCTGTGTCCCGAAAGCTGCCTCGTCAAACATACTGGAGTCCGAGTGTTACTTCTTTCTGTACAGTCACTTTAACGATCGACAAGATCACACCCTCAATCAGGTCATTGGCATAGAGGGCAGCAATGAAGCAACAGTGTCGAACTCGCCTTCGGAGCACTTTTGCAAAGCACTAATTAGGGAAGAGCATCTCCATAAAGGCCCAATAACTGAAAAGCATACAGACAGACAAAACCAAGTCAACAGCATTGAGCACAGGACAGTCCCGGAGGATCAAATTGAAAAACAGATCAAAAAGGGTCGGAAAGATGGGGCCCCAGGACCAGGAGGCATTCCTCCAGCCTTGTTTAAGGAGGACCCAGCCTTCTGGGCCTCCAAGCTAGCTCCACTTTTCACTTCCATCTTAGAAAAGAACACCATCCCACCCTCTTGGCAAGGATCGATTCTCGCTCCAATCTTTAAAGGAGGGGACAAAAATCTCCAGAAAATTATCGGCTAGTCGCCTTAATAGATAACGAGGCGAAGTACTTTGCAGGGATACTGCTCAATTCACTTCGGGCATGGGCCGAGGAACGCTCAGTAATCCCTCCAAACCAAACTGGATTCACAAGAGGCACTGGCACTACGGTTAATCTTATGGCTCTTTCTTGCTTGATAGATCAGGCAGAGTCTAGCACCAGACCATTCTGCATGGGATTTATAGACTACAAATCAGCGTTCGATAAGGTAAACAGGGCCAAGCTATGGCAGAAGCTCTCCTTACTGAACATACCTAATGGACTACTAAGAGCAGTACAGCATCAGGACACATGGGTCAGGATCAAAATTGGTGACGGCTCCACACTGTCTCGACCAATTTTAACAACGCAAGGTCTCAAACAAGGATGCGTCTTGGCCCCTACACTTTTTAATTTATTTTTATCGGATTTTCCGGAAGCCCTAAACACAGTCAACTCGCACGCTCCTAAATTAGGCAGCCTACAGCTGTCAAACCTATTATATGCCGATGACGTGGTCCTCCTAAGTAATACAAAGATAGGTCTACAAAGGCTCATGGATGCTACTGCCGCATACTCAAACAAGAACGAGCTTCAGATAAACAATAAGAAAACCAAAATCTTGGCGGTTCATCCGGGAAGGCCCAAGAAGTTGGCATGGGTCTTAAACTCGGAAAGCATCAAGGAAACTAACTGCCAAAAGTACTTAGGAGTCCTCTTCAACAACAACGGAAGATACAAAAGCCATTTGGGAGAGCAAAAAAAGAAAGGAAAAGCGCTAGCATTTGCACTCAGTTCTATCCATAGGAAATTATTCGGTCCAACATTCGCTCCAACACTTCAGGTGGCACAGGCAAAAATCATCCCAACTTTGACATACGGAAGGGAGGTGCTAAAAGGACTGGACAGCGGCCAACTAGACAAAATCATCGCAAAAATCTTTAGAACAGTCTTCCAGCTACCACCAAATACGTCCCCGGCACAAATCAGGCTGGAATTGGGAATCTGCAAACAATCACTGGGCAGAATGATGACTTTTCTAGTGAGCTGCCATAAACTGAGGATGTCAAAGGAAGGTAGCCTAGCGCAACATCTTTGGGCCAACCTGAACACAAAACGATGGCTAGCGGGGCATGGCTACTTGACAAGCGGGTTAAAAACCTTAGGCCTGAGCGATGTATGGGACCTACACGTCAGCCAAAACGAGTTCAAAAGGCTAGCAAAAATAAGCGCAAAAAGCTCTCCTCTATGGAAGACAAGGCAAGTCTTGCAAGAAGAAGCTACGGTTGGATGACCCTTATATCATATGATCAGTTGACACCTCAGAGCTATTTAACTTCACCATTCAGTGCACGCACTAAACTCTGCTTTTTAAAATTAAGATTAGGGTGATCCCCTTGTCCTGCCACCTTCCCAAATGGAAAAGAGAACATGCCCAGGAACCATGTCGGCTTTGTGGCCATCATAGGGAAGACATAATTCATGTTTTATGCCTGTGTCCAAGCCTCTTGAAGGAAAGAAGGTCTCTTCTACGGAGGGGCTGGAACAATAAGGAGGTCAGATCGTGTAGAGCTGCAGCATTGGCATGTTTTGATCCACGGAACACAAATTTAAACTGTGCACTGGTAAGGTTTATGGACCACGCAGCAAAAAAACTGGGGGAGTTGATAAGTCGACTGCCACCTCAGGCAGCGACACAGACCTCAGGATCTCTACAATAGCAGGACAAGCTTCCTTGCGGGCATTTAGACACACGAAAATCTGTTTTGTAAAGCTCTAAACAAAACTGCTACCAAAAAAGGGATTGGCGTATAGGCTGGCTAAATCTGGGACTTAATATATAATCTCACGACCACAAATGCCCCCAAGGGATCGACATCACTAGCATTTGTGGGCAAAGTACCTACAAGAGAGCTCGGACATGTGGGGGGCCGGGCGCTTTTTTTTTTTTTTCTACAGGAATCGGGGTTCAATTTTATAAAACTTAACAAGTGTTTCATTTTATCTTTTATTCTTTGTACTTGCAAAGGGTTTTTTAAATCATGCAATAAAGTTTTATATATACAAATCCCTCCACAACACTGGACCCCAATACCTCAAGGAAAGAATCTCCTTCCACGCCTCCAAGAGAAACCTCTGCTCCGCCTACCTCACCCTGCCCGAAATCCCTCACATCTGGAGAGCCAGATCGGGAGGAAGAGCCTTCTCCTACCTCACGCCCTAGACCTGGAACGAACTACCCCTCAGCATCATACGAAACCCCACACTGCAAGCATTCAGGAAGAGCCTCAAGACCTGGCTTCTCGAATAACTCAGAGCTGCCCAATATTTACCACCTCCCCCCCAGAGCCTTGAGACCCTCTCCGTGAATAGTGCGCTTCACAAATCCCAGATTGATTGATTGACATCCCTCACTGATGGTCTTCAAAGAACTGTGAGAGATGTTTCCTACTAATGAAACGTACACCATATGGCTGATTTCAAGGATTGGGGTTAAAAGAAATATTCCCTTTGGATGGGACATATGTTCAACAATTCACACTCATCATACCACCATACTTATATTCCACACATACCGCACTCATCAATGATTAAGGCACTTATAAGTCGACTACTTCTTCTTGTCAAAATATTAATGTATTTTAATCAATATAAAAGTGTAAAATTATGTATTACACACAGAGAATTTGGTCACATCATTAAAAAACACATGAATTCATATACATAGTGAACACAATGATCAAAAATACACAATTAAAAAAGGAGAATATGAAAAGACAATTCACTATGTCTTCTAAATGTTAATTTGGGTATATACATAGACAGCATAAAGCATGGATCTAAATTCCCTGTCTATAACTTGTTGCTGACTCTTCCAAATTTAACACAAAATATACTCTGGGCGTCGACGCGTTTCGTGGCACACTCGCAATAGGACCACCTTCTTCAGGACAATAAGTTTTTTTCTCCTCTTATTTAAAAAAAAAAAGAACGGTCCTCTATTGACCTTGTGTCAAACCGGTGCAACTGCACTCAGATTTAAAGTTTTTTCAAATCACTATGACTAAAAAGGCGAAGTGGGTGACGATTTTCATAGTATCTCATTAATTGAAGTTTCAAATCTTCAATGCAGAAAGGTTAGTTGGGGTAATTTGAGGCACTTCCAATATGGTGAACCCCTTCAAGATACTAGGATCATGGCCTCAATCCAAATAGATAAGCACGGATCCCGGTCGATGAAAAACATTAGGTGATGTGGTTACGTCGGAATAAAAAGCCACGAACAAGCGATCCTATTGAAAAAGTGACGGGAAAACATTGAGACCCGTAATCTGTATATGAAGTGCGATCGGATGAGGAGTTGGTCTTAAACATTTTAATGATTTGGATTGAGGCCATGATCCTAGTATCTTGAAGGGGTTCACCATATTGGAAGTGCCTCAAATTACCCCAACTAACCTTTCGGTGACAAATGCAAAAAGAACAATTGATGGACAGAATGCAGAACAATGTCATACATTCACCCCAGTACAGAGATCTGGGCCAAAATCCACCGTTTTTATGTTCACCATGCCATTCCAGTTTGAACCCAGCCATATGCAAATCAGTCTTGACCCTGCACCCAATGGGAACAGTCCAGCCTGAACTACCAGGCCAGGTCCTCCCTGTACTGGAAACAAGCATTCCAGGACCAGTTTCGGGGTTTCACCCCTCATCAGCCAGGATAGCTTGACTCCAGTGGCATGGAGAGCACGGGACCCACGTCTGGGCATACCCGTCCCACTCGGGGTGACAAATGCAAAAAGAACAATTGATGGACAGAATGCAGAACAATGTCATACATTCACCCCAGTACAGAGATCTGGGCCTAAGTCCATCATTTATTTGCTCACCATGCCATTCCAGTTTGGACCCAGCCATATGCAAATCAGTCTTGACCCTCCACCCAAGGGGAACAGTCCAGCCCGAACTGCCAGGCCAGGTCCTCCCTGGACTGGAAACAAGCATCCTAGGACCAGTTTCGGGGTTTCACCCCTCATCAGCCAGGATTGCTTTACTCCAGTGGCATGGAGAGCACGGGACCCACGTCTGGGCATACCCGTCTCACTCGGGGTGTCAAATGCAAAAAGAACAATTGATGGACAGAATGCAGAACACTGTCATACATTCACCCCAGTACAGAGATCTGGGCCTAAATCCATCGCTTTTTTGCTCACCATGCCTTTCCAGTTTGGACCCAGCCATATGCAAATCAGTCTTGACCCTGCACCCAATGGGAACAGTCCAGCCCGAACTGCCAGGTCAGGTCCTCCCTGGACTGGAAACAAGCATCCTAGGACCAGTTTTGGGGTTTCACCCCTCAACAGCCAGGATAGCTTGACTCCAGTGGCATGGAGAGCACGGGACCCACGTCTGGGCATACCCGTCCCACTCGGGGTGACAAATGCAAAAAGAACAATTGATGGACAGAATTAAGAACAATGTCATACATTCACCCCAGTACAGAGACCTGGGCCTACAATCCGTCGTTTTTTTGCTCACCATGCCATTCCAGTTTGGACCCAGCCATATGCAAATCAGTCTTGACCCTGCACCCAATGGGAACAGTCCAGGTCGAACTGCCAGGCCAGGTCCTCCCTGGACTGGAAACAAGCATCCTAGGACCAGTTTTGGGGTTTCACCCCTCATCAGCCAGGATAGCTTGACTCTTGTGGCATGGAGAGCACGGGACCCACGTCTGGGCATACCCGTCCCACTCGGGGTGACAAATGCAAAAAGAACAATTGATGGACAGAATGCAGAACAATGTCATACATTCACCCCAGTACAGAGATCTGGGCTAAATCCATTGTTTTTTTGCTCACCATGCCGTTCCAGTTTGGACCCAGCCATATGCAAATCAGTCTTGACCCTGCACCCAATGGGAACAGTCCAGCCCGAACGGCCAGGCCAGGTCCTCCCTGGACTGGAAACAAGCATCTGGATTCAAGCTAGCCTGGCTGATGAAGGGTGATGCCCTGATACCGGTCCCAGCATTCTTGTTTCCGGTCCAGGGATGACCTGGCTTGGCAGTTCGGGCTGGGCTGTTCCCACAAGAAACAGGGTCAAGACTGATTTGCATATGGCTGGGTCCAAACTGGGGTGGTGTGGTGAGCAAAAGAATGATGGATTTAACCCAGATCCTTGTGACTGGGGGTGAATGTTTGCATTGTCCAGCGTTCCGTCCATCAATTGTTTCTTTTGCATATGTCGCCATAAGTGGGAGGGGTATGCCTAGACGTTGGTCCCGTGCTCACTACACCACTGGATTCAAGTTAACCTGGATGATGAAGGGTGATGCCCTGAAACCGGTCCCAGGATGCTTGTTTCCGGTCCAGGGAGGACCTGGCTTGGCAGTTCGGGCTGGACTGTTCCCACAAGGAACAGGGTCAAGACTGATTTGCATATGGCTGGGTCCAAACTGGGGTGGTGTGGTGAGCAAAAGAATGATGGATTTAACCCAGATCCTTGTGACTGGGGGTGAATGTTTGCATTGTCCAGCGTTCCGTCCATCAATTGTTTCTTTTGCATATGTCGCCCTCAGTGGGAAGGGTATGCCCAGACGTGGGTCCCGTGCTCACTACACCACTGGATTCAAGCTAGCCTGGCTGATGAAGGGTGATGCCCTGAAACCGGTCCCAGGATGCTTGTTTCCGGTCCAGGGAGGACCTGGCTTGGCGGTTCGGGCAGGACTGTTCCCACAAGGAACAGGGTCAAGACTGATTTGCATATGGCTGGGTCCAAACTGGGGTGGTGTGGTGAGCAAAAGAATGATGGATTTAACCCAGATCCTTGTGACTGGGGGTGAATGTTTGCATTGTCCAGCATTCCATCCATCAATTGTTTCTTTTGCATATGTCGCCCTAAGTGGGAAGGATATGCCCAGATGTGGGTCCCGTACTCACTACACCACTGGATTCAAGCTGGCCTGGCTGATGAAGGGTGATGCCCTGAAACCAGTCCCGGGATGCTTGTTTCTGGTCCAGGGAGGACCGGCTTGGCAGTTCGGGCTGGACTGTTCCCACAAGGAACAGGGTCAAGACTGATTTGCATATGGCTGGGTCCAAACTGGGGTGGTGTGGTGAGCAAAAGAATGATGGATTTAACCCAGGTCCTTGTGACTGGGGGTGAATGTTTGCATTGTCCAGCATTCCGTCCATCAATTGTTTCTTTTGCATATGTCGCCCTAAGTGGGAAGGGTGTGACCAGACGTGGGTCCCGTGCTCACTACACCACTGGATTCAAGCTAGCCTGGCTGATGAAGGGTGATGCCCTGAAACCGGTAACAGGATGCTTGTTTCCGGTCAAGGGAGGACCTGGCTTGGCAGTTCGGGCTGGACTGTTCCCACAAGGAACAGGGTCAAGACTGATTTGCATATGGCTGGGTCCAAACTGGGGTGGTGTGGTGAGCAAAAGAATGATGGATTTAACCCAGACCCTTGTGACTGGGAGTGAATGTTTGCATTGTCCAGCATTCCGTCCATCAATTGTTTCTTTGGCATCGGAGCAATGTCACCTGCCATATATGACCATTCCATACACATTCAGAGAGGTTGAATTGGAACAGTCCATCTCAAGGAATCTCCCACCATTGACTTGGCTAGGACTAAGGTCCAGGTATAATATTTTTGTGATGCTCTTTAGGTCCATCCCCTGGCTGTAGCTGACTACTAGGCCACGTGCAGCACTGCCACCAAAGGGCATGGACAGGAGCATGCAACTCATTCTTATTCACCCTACCAAAAATGATATACACATCAGTGACCTAGTTACATTCTCTTTAGAGAGGAAGACCTGCAAATGTGCATGTAATTGTTAAAAACTATGACAACTACATGCTTATTTATTCCCGCCCTCTGGGGAAAAAATAATTGTGAGTAAACAGGAACAAGAACAATATGTATCATAGTTGGGCTAAATAATTATATTTGACTATGGAGAGCAATACAACAGTCTAGATCTAGTTCCACACAGTTGGACCACTGATGATGATTGGGATACCATGGTTGGCTGGACTAAGTTTTAGGACTTGAAACACTTGCCATGGGAGAAAAACAAAGGCTACAGAGTAGTTGCTGGAGAAAGTACAGCCGCTTTCATCCCTGAAAGAGAAGGCAGCATCTGGCTTTCATAGATGGAAGGATGTGGAAGATGGGTACCAAAGAATGAATGACATTTACCGTGGAGCACTGCAAGCAAAGGTAATACAGAAATGCAGAATAAATGCAGCACAAATGTGTGAAAGTCAGTGACCTTCCAAGTAATGTTCTGAATAAGCATAAAATTACATTTGGCAGTGTCTGATGTCACAGGATTCCTCAAAAGGAAGAAAGTAGCAAGGTAAGGCTTTCCCTCTGGTTCCTCCTTATCAAAGGAGAGAGGAACATGAAGGGCCTTATAATCTCCATATGATCTGCAACAAAATGCAGGCCAGATTTGCAGGATAGCATGCACAGCAACACACACTTAGGACACCAGCAAGCTCCCAGTTTCCCGGTTAAGGACAGTGCAGGGACTGTTATCTACCACATCCTTAGCAAGGTCATGTCTTGAGTAGGACCTCTTAAGAATTTTGGCCTTCAGGAGTACAAAGAATAAGGACCAGAGCATTGCTTCTCATCTATATGATGACTTCTATGTGCAGGATGAGCCTATCTCTAGGGAGTATAAGCATCCACACTTCAATATATGTATTCATGTATTAATACTTGTATAACAAGAGACCTAGCTAGATTTTAACTGGGCACCGAACAACAGGCATGAGACAGTGAAGAATATCAATGATTGTTTACAAAGGGCAGATTACTCTCAGGTTTCTCATACATGGGTAGGTGTTTTTTCTTTGAAAAGATGAGTGTTCAAGTTCTTTATGAATTACAGAAGCGCAGGAGTGATTCCCATGTTGATTGTGTATGTTGTCCCAGATCCTTGGAGCATTGATTGAGAAGGCCTGCCTTCTGGTCTCTTTTTTTGCATTTCCTAAGCTCCAATCTGGCAATACCCTGACTGTTTGTTTGGCACTGTCCACATGAGATGGTAATTTTCCTGGCCAGATAAATGACGTACCGAGAACTGAAGATGATGTGGGCTGAAGGGTGAGCTGATGTAGTTCCTTTATTGTTGGGGTGATGGGGGTCAGACTTTTTTGAGACTTTGAACAGGGCAGTGAGTAGGAGCACTTTCAGGCATGCCAGATTGGTGTCAGGTAGGCCTTTGAAAAGGGCATTGCATCCATTCAGGTAGGAGGATTAAGGCTTGCATTGTTGGCCTGAAATCACTTTTGGATATGTTGGGTTTGCATTTTTCAGGAGGGAGTACTGAAACCATTCAGCCTTGGTTTTCTTGGCAATGTTTTCTTTGAAGGAGAGGTCTATAGATTTTGCACTGCCTGGCAACTGCTGTGTGAAATAGTACAGGTTCATGCCAGACAGCCATGCTTTAATCTGTGGTTGTTTGATTTTATTGGTGTATAGGAAGAATTGTGTCTTTGACAGCTTGAGTTTTAAGAAGGAAGGGACTTAATATCTTGTTGTGGCATAGATTGAGGCATATTTTGAGTCAATGGATGTCATCAGTTTAGGAAATTTTAAGGTAGAGTTGCGTACCATCAGCATATTGATGATTCTTAAGGCGAATATCAGCAAGTATAGCTTCAAGGGTTCTCACCTAGAGCTAGAACATGATGGGGGAGAGGATGGATGCAATATGGACGCAGCAGATGATGAGGTGTACAGGTTCTGCTGGAGCGAAGAGAGCCCTCCCTATCACCTGTTGACTAACTCTCAACATGCGACTTATAGAAAACAACTGCTGACGGTTAACCCTCAGGGGAAAGGGGGCTGGGTATGAGAGAGAACGATCACTGTAATCAGGACCTCAGGCTCCAGGAATCACAGGTTCTTGGTTTGGTGATTTTGATTCTTTGGATTCTAGCAGATACATTTGATTTGAATTTTTGTAAAGCGCTCGAATGCCCAGGGGCATCTTGGTTCTGCTTTTTATCAGACACATTCTGGATTGCTACAGATGATAGGAGTATTACTATTTAGTTAATAAAAAGCCAAGTTTTCAGGGATTTTCTAAAAGATCATAGATTGGGGCTGTTTTTATGTTTAAAGGGAGTGTGTTCCAGAGTTTGTCGGTTCCTGAAATGAAGCTTCTTCCGCCCCAGTGCACTCTCTTACCTCTGGGGATCAGTAAGAGTTTGCTAGTGGAGGGCCCTAGATTTCTAGTTGGTGAATACCAAATAAAACAATCCTTCAGATGCTCTGGGCCACTGCCATGCAGCGCCTGAAAGGCTAGAAATAGAGATTTAAATTTGATCATTTTGTCAAATGGGAACCAGTGCAGTTTCGTCAAGCCTTGGAACACTGACTAATATTTTGGGATACCCAGAAGCATGTGTGCTGATGCATTTTGTAGCTGCTGTAGCTTTTGCAGATATTTAATTTGGATGTTTACATAAAGTGCTGTTGCAAAGTCATCCTGTGCCCTGGGCACACCCCAACTTGTTGCTGACTGGTACTGGTGGTAACTGACTCTGCCTGACCCTGGGCTCTGACTAACCAGGCCCAGGGCCAGTGCTATTCTGAAGACACACGTAGAATATAAGAAAACACCTACATACGCTAGGGTACACTATGGGTTAGGGTACCCCTGTGATTGGCATGAACTCCCCTATAAGGCCCTAGTACATATAGGGCAGGGGGATTGAAACTACCTTTAAGTCCCTAGTATAGAATAGGGCAGGGCAGTTTAGAGGCCAGCAGCCTTTTCTGCACTGGCATGTGTGCACTGCTGAAGCCTGAGGTCAGTTTAAAATCAGCCCTGTGTTGCAGGACTACTTTTAACATGGAAATTGTGCCCAAACTCGACTTTGGTGTTTAGGGCACTTAAAAATGGATACACTACAATGTTTTGACATGGTAGGTACCCACAGGGTCTCCTCTATGTGTCCCTGCGGTGGGGGGGTGAGGTACTTATAAGGAGAACCCTTATAAAAAGGATTTTATATGCCCTGGGCTTAGTGAAATTGCACATTTCACTCCCCACATTGTAGTAAAGTGCTTCCCAAAATCAACTTTTGTGCTAGGAGCACTGTGAAAGGAGGATCTGTAATATTGTGATATATTCAGAACCCCTAAAGTCTTTCCTAGGTGTTCCAGGGGTGGGGGTCCTGTAGGTATAAGCAGGGTCCTTATAAAACCTGTTTTATAGGCCCTGGTATTGGGGAAATTGTCCAGTTCCTTTTTCCATTCCAGATCCCCAGCCCATAGGTTAACATTGGAAAAGGTTATTAGTTAATAACTGGAGAAAGAAAAGCCATAAAACTAGGATTAAAGGACTCAGTAGAATGGTAATGATAAATCCAACAATATGGTATTGTTGAATTTATTTTAAACGTATAGACAAGAAGTCATAAGACTTTCTTGTCTGTAAGACAAAATTCAGCCCTCTATTGCTCTGCCTTGATTGGTCAGAGATAAGTGGGTGAGCCTGGCTGCTTTGAAGAGGTTATAAATGACCCCTAGGGTTAGGAAGCCTCTCGGGGAGGAGAGTTTGCTGGGCATAGGAATGCCAGAGCCAGGGGGAGGGATAGTAACTAATGCTCTTCAAGGGAAGGGGAAGACAAGCTAAAGACATCAGTTTCATTTACAACTCTCCTCTTTGAACCAAAGGCAGATGCTAGGCTTAAGAACGGAATGAGCTAATGGAAGGGGAGAGACTATGGAGATTAGCCATCCTAGGGGTATGTTTAGCCAGCTCTTCTCACTCTGCTGAAAATTCTGACATATTGAATTTTGGGAGAATAGTGGTTTCTGGGTTAGCATTTTGTCACACTTTGAAGGAAGTGGCCATGATTTGGGGTGTTGCCCTGCACCTCATTGGACAGGAGTGCCCTCCTGTTTGACCCCAGAGAACACTGAATAAGTATCTGAGAGGGCTGGTGCCTCTCAGATCTGCTTTTGAAACCTAAGAGAAACAGAAGGGCCCATGCAGTGCAGAGACAGAATATCGAATCAAAAATATCGATTTACAGAAATATCGAGTTAAAAAAGTCAAGGTCAGAAATATTGACAGACAAATTCTCATGGTCAAGAATATCGAATTTAGGTAAGTAATATCAATGTTAAAAATATCAAAGTGTAAAATATCGTTTGCAAAAATATAGTTGATTAAAATATTGATTTTTTATTATTGTTATGTATTTTAGTATATATTTTATATGTATGTGATGTATGTTTTTTTGTATAAGATTTGTTTGTATTTTTAATATATGTGTTACATTTTTAGTAGTTATTCATTTTTTTAAATTAGATTTTTGCATTTTTAGTTCTGTCTGGGTTCTGGGTTTATAGGGGAATAGGGTGGGAAGTAATTTAATTATATAAAATGTATTGATTATTTTTAGTACTTATTAATATTTTTTTATTTAAATTTTGCGTTTTTAGTTCTGTAGCGGGTTATGGGTTTATAGGGGAATAAGGTGGGAAGTAATTCAATTATATAAAACTAATTGATTATTTTTAGTAGTTATTAATATTTTTTATTTAAATTTTGCGTTTTTAGTTCTGTAGCAGGTTGTGGATTTATAGGGGAATAGGATGGGAAGTAATTTAATTATATTAAATTTATTGAATATTTTTTATTTATTATCATTTGTTTAATTGAGATGTTATAGTGTTAAATGGGTAAAATAATGTATTATTAATTAATTCATAATCGGTTGTTAATTAATTTTAATTAGTTAATTAATTATGGTAATTGTGTAATTAATTTTAGGTGTGTGTTGTGGTGTTTATAGGTGTAAAGGGTGGAAAGTAATTTATTTTTAATTAATGAATTAATAATTAGTTGTTAGTTAATTTCAATTAATTAATTAGTAATTAATTATGGTAATTGTGTAATTAATTTTAGGTGTGTGTTGTGGTGTTTATAGGAGTAAATGGTGGTAAGTATTTTGTGTTTAATTAATTATTATATAGTTGTTAATTAATGTTAATTATTTGATATTTATTTTGTGTAATTGTTTATTTTTTGCCTGTGGCGGAAGCGTGGCGGGTGGTCTTTGCGCTCGCCACGCTTGCGGAACGATTCCCCCGCCATCGTAATGTGGCGGGGGGAAATTGGCAGTCAGATGGCGGAGGGCCCGCCACCGCACGGTTGGCGGTGGCGGGCCTTCCACCATCGTAATCGGGCCCTTAGTTCCAGTCCATACTTCCCTTCACTAACTATGCCAGAATTCAGTAAAAAGTGCAAAGAAGTGCTTTAGACTTAAATAAAGTGCATTAGTGCCAAGAATAGAGTAAATGGTAGGGAGCATCCTATTCAAGCCTCAATATTAGACGTGCACTTGTTCCAGATGGCTAAAATGTTTGATTACTATTGTCCTGGCATTCTCTTTTCGCATAACCTCTGGAACTTTACTAAACAGCAGTTCAGTTGTGGATTATTAGGTGCAAAACATGCCAACACCGCTTGTCTCCTGGTGCGTACCCTTCGCTGATTGAATTGGCATTTTAACAGTTGTTTCCGTTCTTGTAAAAGTTCTTTACATGAACATAGTCGGTGCAGCAGATCTTCTGGCACTGAGTCGCATAAGCGGCAGACACAGCCCGCTTTTTCCTTTTGCCAGGGTGGAAAATGCTGTATGCAGGGTAGCAGACCAAGTCTGTACTTCAAGAACCTGATTTTTATGGTTTTAGTATAGCCCAGATCAAAGTAATTTTGAGCAGCTGGCTCCGTGTAGGTATTCAGAGTCATCCATCCATGTGCCCTTTTCGAGGAAGATGCCTTGTCCTCCACCCATGAAAGATGTTGACCGTCTTCCAGACCAGTTTTTTAAATGTGGTGGTAGTTGTAGGTGTTTCCCAGAGATGATTCAGCCCCATATTGTGCAGGCTGCTTTTGAGATATTTGGCAGCGGGTGAGGCGGTTTGTTGTGGTAGCTCCCTCCATAGATGTTCGTTTAGAGTTCTTTGAGCGGATTTCCGCACTTTGTGCCAAGTGATGATATATGCCCCTTGTCTTGCAAAAGATTGTTTCTGTATACCAAACTCTATCCTGATTTGCGCAAACGAGGTATATTTGGGCAGACCAAAAATGACCCTATAAGAAGCTGTTACTGTAGTATCAAGTATTTTAGCGTCTCTTCCTCTCTGTGCCTCGCTGTTGTTGGCAGTATCTTAGCACGAGCCACCTGTACCAAGGGCAGAATCGATGGACCATTTAATTTGATGTTTAATGCTTTTAAAGAAATTGCCAGGGCAAGACCTTTATGCCTGATCCCGTTTTTCTGCGCCAAAAATCGGCCGCCTTTATCTATCTTCACGCCAAGATATTTATATTCCGGAGCGTCCTCGATTCGGGTCTTTCCCCAGAACCAAGCTGCAGATTTTTTCCTTTTTTTGCTGACCGTCATGGTTCTTTTTTTTTCCAGATTTATCGTTAGACCATTTGCTTTAGAATAGTCCTGCATAACGTTTAAACGATGTTGTAAGCCTACTTGCGTTTGGCTGATCAGGACCATGTCATCCGCATATAGGAGAGATGGCAGTGTTAAGCCTCCTAGTTTTAGGGCGTGTGAGGTACAATTATTTACGAGCGGGACAAGGTCTGCTAGAAATAAATTAAATAGTGTGGGTGCTAAAACACATCCTTGTTTAAGCCCTTTTTCCATTGGCATACGTCTCGCCCAGCTTTATCTGAACCCATGTATTCGTTTGCAGATTTATCAGCAGGTTTAATAGGGGCTGTGGCAACCCCCAACTGTGCAATTTGGACCATAAGCTGTTGCGATTTACATGGTCGAAGGCTGCCTTGTAATCTATAAAACATAGGTGTAGGGGCATCTTTGCAGATTCAGCCTTATCCATTAGCATTGCCATAGTTAGTATATTTGTGGTTGTCCCAACTGATTTTGCGAATCCATTCTGATTTAATGGGATTACAGATTTCTCATTGGCCCATGCCTGGAGCTCCTGTAGTAACATTCCGGCAAATAATTTTGCCTTATTATCCATGAGGGCCACTAGCCGATAGTTTTGTGGTATCGACTTTCCGCCTGTCTTGAAAATTAGTGAAATAATTGATCCTCTCCAGGAGCACGGCAAAATGTTTGACATCCTTATTTCTGTGAAGAGTGGTTCCAGCGATACTGCCCATACATTTGCCTCTTGTTTATAAAGTGCTGGTGGTATTCAGTTTGGGCCAGGGGCCCCTTCTCTCCTTCCCTTCCCTATTTGCCGTTTGATGGTACTAATTTTGCTCCTTGGAGGGTCCTCTGATGGTAGATCTTTCTCTAGTTTTCCAAGTACTATATGGTTACTTTCAGCCCAGGCATTGTTGGTTGTTACGCCTTCTGAAACAATTTGAGTCCTTTGACCTCAAGCCATGAGTTCAGTACCTTGGTGAAAATGGGACCTGAGATAATTTACCCATGCTTCCTCTTAATTATTGGAAGAGATTCCCTCGTGGGCAGGACAGATGAATTGATTTATAGTTCTCCAGAATCTGGCGCTATTACTCTGTTTGATGTCAGCATGTCATTTTGCCCAGAGATCGTCCATCGCAGATCTATTCGTGTCCTTTTTTTGTTTCCTCAACAGCGCCTTTTGCTTCCATAGTAGTTGTAGTTGTATTTTGTAATTTGGCTTGCGGCGAAGTTGTCTCAATGTGCGATAAACAGAATGTTTAGTGAACTTGATTTCTTTTTTGGCAGTTTGTGACATAGGCTTCATGCTGCTAAATCGCTGTTGAGTTGATGGTTTAATCTTGGTTGCATATGCTGCCATAGTTGTAGTAAAGTTCTCCCATTTCCCAACTTCACTTGATCCGACTCTCGATTCAAAGTTCTGTTTTGCGATTTCCAACATCCTACAATCTGCAGCTCACATGAACTTAATTCTTTTAAGATTGGTGGTAAATTCTGATCCTTGAGGAGCCGAAGACCATTCAAACACAGGGATGATTGTTCTAAGCACAATTTCTTGAGGCTGGTGGTCACTATCAGCTTTGTCGCCCAGCTGGAACGAAGAGATTTAATGAAACAAGTCTAAGGAGATGACGGTGTAGTCCAGTATTGTATTCGTTTTTATTGAGCTGTGTGTTGTTGCGGGAGGATTGTCAAAAAGAACAATTGATGGACAGAATGCAGAACAATGTCATAGATTCACCCCAGTACAGAGATCTGGGCCTAAATCCATCTTTTTTGCTCACCATGCCATTCCAGTTTGGACCCGGCCATATGCAAATCAGTCTTGACCCTGCGCCCAATGGGAACAGTCCAGCCCGAACTGCCAGGCCAGGTCCTCCCTGGACTGGAGACAAGCATCCTAGGACCAGTTTTGGGGTTTCACCCCTCATCAGCCAGGATAGCTTGACTCCAGTGGCATGGAGAGTACGGGACCCACGTCTGGGCATACCCGTCCCACTCGGGGTGACAAATGCAAAAAGAACAATTGATGGACAGAATGCAGAACAATGTGTGTCTTTTGCGGGAGGATTGTCCCCAGCAGATCTTCCATTTATTGCTCTGAGGTTAAGATGTTCCAATTCCTCCAAAACCAACTGTCCGACCTTAGTTTGTTTGCCTGTTTGTGGTTTTCCTTGCAGTGGGATGTTCCAGATTGTATTTTGAAGTAGCACTTCTTCGCCAGAGGAGGAACCCATTAGATTGAGATTTAGGTCCCCAGTAAGAATAAGGTCAGTTGTGGGTCCTTCCCCTATACATGCTTCAAAAAAGTTGTGCAGTTCCTTTGCTGCCTTAGTTTTCCGTTTCGGTTGAATATAAGCATTAATTATCATGATGTCGGTATCCCTTGCATTTGATAGTGATGATGGAGTAAGTAGGTTTACTGCCAAAGTCGCTGAAGATGTTGGCCCAATTTCACGGGCTGGGGATATGCTTATGTTCGAGACATACGTTACCAGTCCTCCTTGCAGGTGACCATATTTTGCCCCTTTAAGTGCACTGGTTAAAAAACGCAGAAATCCCTGCAGATGCAGAGGGTTAATTTCCCAAGTCTCTTGTAATGCCACGATGTCAAATGTCCTTATGTAGGTGACAAAGTCTTGGTCTGTCAGTTTGTTAGCTAATCCGTTTAAATTCCATGAGCATATTCGTAAAAACCCTTTTGTGCTGGTCCATCGCGACGGACAGAGGTGTTGTCAATTTGTTTGGTTATTTATTTTTCTCGAAATCCATCTTAGGTCCATTTCCCAGTTCTGTAGCGTTGTAGGATCCTAGCGGTTTCTGGGTTTTACTAGTGGAGGTTCCCTATTCATTTGACAGTGCCCCACAGCTCCTTTCAGCTCCAATGTTACTAGTCTGTTTGCAGTTGCTTCGTTTACCCTTGTATTTTCTGGGTTATGGGTTCATGGGGGAATAAGGTGGGAAGTAATTGAATTATATAAAACTAATTATTTTTAGTAGTTATTAATATTTTTTGATTTAAAATTTGCGTTTTTAGTTCCGTATCAGGTTGTGGGTTTATAGGAGAATAGTATGGGAAGTAATTTAATTATATAAAGTTTATTGAATACTTTTTATTTATTATCATGTGTTTAATTGAGATGTTATAGTGTTAAATGGGTAAAATAATTTATTATTAATTAATTCGGAATTTGGTTGTTAATTAATTTTAATTAATTATGGTAATTGTGTAATTAATTTTAGGTGTGTGTTGTGGTGTTTATAGGAGTAAATGGTGGTAAGTATTTTGTGTTTCATTAATTACTATATAGTTGTTAATTAATGTTAATTATTTGATATTTATTTTGTGTAATTGTTTATTTTTTGTGTGTGTTGTTTTTACTTTTAAAGGGGTAAAAGGTGGGTATTAAATACATTTTTAAATATTTAATTATTAGTTGTTAATAGTAATAGTTTTTCTTTCAAAAATAATATTTAATTGTGTTTTATTATTTTATAGTTTCATTTAGGTGTGTGTTGTGGATATTATAGTGTTAAAGCATGTGTACTCAATGAATGTTTCTTTTTTATTAATAATATTTTTTAATTGATTATTAATTATGTTAATTATGGAAATACATTTAATTACAAATGTTGAAGTGTTTTGTTATTGGTATGGTGTTATAGAGTAGGAATAAAAATAAATACAATTTTTGTGTTTAACATTTGCTTCGTTTAAATAATTTTTGTTCATAAATGTATTAATTTATTTTATATCTTATTTGTAGGTTTTTGTTATATGTAATTAATATTATATGTGTTCTTTTTGTATGTTTAATATATTTAATTTTATATTTTCAAAATATTGTTTATTTATTTTTATGATTTTTTAAATTTTGTAATCATTTTTGTTTTTTCCCAATTGTTTAAGTGCTATTAGTAATTTTTGCTTCTCTGCTATCCAACACTTTCCCTACTGTTGCACTCACTAGTGTGGGAATAGTAATTTTTACCCCTCCGCTATCCAACACTTACCCTACTGTTGCACTCACTGGAGTAGGGATAGTAATTTTTACCCCTGAGCTATCCAAAACTTTACCTACTGTTGCACTCACTGGAGTGGGAATAGTAATTTTTGCCCCTCCTCTATCCAACACTTCCCCTACTGTTGCACTCACTGGAGTGGGAATAGTCATTTTACCCCTCCGCTATCCAACATTTTCCCTACGGTGCACTCACTGGAGTTGGAATAGTAAATTCAATTACTCCGCTATCCAACACTCACCCTACTTTTGCACTCACTGCAGTGGGAATAGTAATTTTTGCCCCTCCGCTATCCAACATTCTCCCTACTGTTGCACTCACAGGATTTGGAATCGTAAATTTAATTCCTCAGCTATCCAACACTTACCCTACTTTTGCACTCGTTGGAGTGGGAATAGTAATTTTTACCCCTCCGCTATCCAACACTTTCCCTACTGTTGCACTCACTGGAGTGGGAATAGTAAATTTAATTCCTCCGCTATCCAACACTTACCCAACTTCTGCACTCACTGGAGTGGGAATAGTAATTTTTACCCTTCCACTATCCAACACTTTTCCCACTGTTGCACTCATTAGAGTAGGAATAGTAATTTTTACCCCTCCATTATCCAACATTTTCCCTACTGTTGTATTCACAGGAGTTGGAATAGTAAATTTAATTCCTCCGCTATCCAACACTTGCCCAACTTCTGCACTCACTAGAGTGGGAATAGTAATTTTTACCCTTTCACTATCTAACACTTTCCCTACTGTTGCACTCTTTGGAGTGGGAGTAGTAATTTTTACCCCTCCGCTATCCAACACTTTCCCTACTGTTGCACTTTTTGGAGTTGGAATAGTAATTTTTCCCCTCCGCTATGCAACACTTTCCCTACTGTTGCTATCACTGGAGTGGGATTAGTAATTTTCACCCCTCTGCTATCCAACACATTCCCTACTTTTGCACTCACTGGAGTTGGAATAGTAAATTTAATTATTCGGCTATCTAAGGGGCCCATTACGATGGCGGGCGGAAGCACCACCGCCGTGCTGGCGGATGCAAAAACCACCAGTTACCGCCGGCACGCAGCAGTCCACACGCCCGCCCAATTACGATGCGAAAAGTAGGCCAAACACCGCCGGCAAGCCAGCAACACCGTCCGCCATCAAAGTGCGCCCGTTCACGTAGCGGCGCAGCACAACTGACACACACCGTCCGACGAAACACGTCCCGCCCGGCGCATAAATTACGATGCCGCAAACAAACGGCTCCCACGGCCAAGAGATACCGTACGACAAACCGAAGCGGTAACACGGACGCCGAGCACGGACAACGAAGAAGCGGCTCCCGAGCATGAATCCAGCACTGCAGGCCCTCCCCATGCTCCTGCTGATGCACCACCAAGGACGCAACGTACCGCGGAGACGCAGGTAGGCACACACACAACAAGTGCACGCAAACAGCGCACACAGTGCAAGGGCGGAAAAAGCGGACAACCCCCACCAGCGCGTGTACACTACACATCCACCATTGCATCCACATATGACACACAGGCCAAATCGTAACATCGCGAAACACATGTGTACACACCACCTGGGACTAGGAACCAACCACCCCGTCACGGCCCCAAAGCGCCGATGACGCCGCCACACATGCGCACAACGCAGAGGCCAACCGCAGCGCCATGCATGCGTCGCACACAGACACAGGGACACAACCAAGCAGCACACACATCAGCCCCACCCCGAACGCACATGACACGTGACAGGCCTGCCACAGACATGTCCCCAACGCCCAATTCACGGACAACACCCAACGCCACACAACCGACGCACACATGTCAGTGAAGACACGCAACAGCAGGACACACCCCAGTGTAACAAACATGGCGTAGCACACAGCGGCGGCAACACCAACTAGGAGAAGCAGGGCTCCTTCGGGAAGAGGAACGCCAGTACCACACTGAAACACCCATACCACCCTGCACATATGAACAAGACATATAAAACGGAACACCAAAGAGCCCGGGGACCGACAACAGGTGGCCCAAGAATAACATTCACACACAAGGCCCAACGCAGAGCGGAAAGGCAGCCTGCCGCCCACACAAGGGAGAGCAGACAGCACTGAATGACCTTCCATTCCAACTCCGAAACCACAGCCCTACGACAGAAGCCGGTGAATACAGCCATTGTCCAAGAATAGACCAACACAGGCATGCCGAGGAGACCAACCACAGGGCAGATAGCGCATATCACAGAAGCACACAACGGACGGGGAAGAAAGAAGAAAACACTCCCCATGTCGGCCACATGCAAGTTAATTGGAAGGAGTCACACATCACTGACCTTGAACTGTCTGAGAAGCATGTGGGAAGAGGGCCCGTGTCCTCCAAACAAGCCAACAGAACACAAGTCCTGTCTCCCTACGACTACACAGAGCTCACAGCAACCTCGGAGCGTGCACATTGCAGACTGCACACACAGCCGGAGCACGCCACCACAACGCACCGCTGCGAAATGGCAACCGCAACACACCTACCCAACTACGCCGAACAGCTCAAGCTGTACAAAACCAACCTGTTTCATACATTGGGATGCGATCTCCTGTCCCTGCTGAACGTAAGTTACCGACTGACTTACCGCATCACATTGTTCAGCTGCGTCATGCCCGTCTTCTACTGTCGGAGGTGTCCCTACCAGCATCCCGTGGAGATATGCCTCTCCAACCCGGCATGTCTGAAGGCGGACCTGCTACCACTACTCCTCCCTCTGGACGCACACGACAGGGCCTGCTCTGCCTATGGGGGCATGGCGTATGTGGCCAACATCGCACCCGCACTGAAATGGGACCACTGTGCCTCCACACGACGGATCATCGAGAACAGCTACATCGAATGTCACCCAGCATGCCCCATCATGGTCCTCCAAGGGACAACTTACGAACAACACCTTGACAGCCACCATCCGCTACATTGGCTGGCAAACATGTACACCACCAATGACATGGAAGCCCTGCTGGACGGCATCGCATACCTGACAACCTGTAAATTCGTCGGACCACAACGCAGGTTCCCCGAGTGACCTATGATGTCCAACCCCGCACCCATGCTTAGCTTCCGCACGGACTGGCCAGTCACCACCACAACAGCCATACCAAACGACCGGCAACTGTAACCACACCATCAACGACATCGCCATGACATCGGATATGACCGGGACATGCACACTGTTCCCCATCACATCCAGGAACACCGCATGCATCGTGGGAGGCAGTGGCATGGGCTCTGTGTATCGCACCCACATGGACGGAACTGCACGAACAACCAGGACACGACATGGATCCAGCGCACATGGACACACACACCGCTCAGTGGACATGAATAGGTCGCCTGGAGTCTGTGGGTGCTGCACCCTCCCACCCCCGCCCCGGGAATCCCATACCAGGACCTTTGCATGGACGACAAGTGCATACAACAACAACACGACCCCAGTGACTGTGACATGTCCAGTAACCACCACAGTGCAACAACAAGTGGCACGCCGCTGCATGCACGCAAGCACATGCCCTGATGTCATCTCACATGCACGCGTGCATGAGGAACAACCGCAGCAAACCTGTCACATGGAACTGAGATGGACTGTGCCCATGATGCCAAGCGGTCTGGTAGGCTACATGTATACCGTCTGTGTCAAAGTCCGCAGCTCCGCAGCTATACGTAAATGTACATTAGCACAGCCTTGGCCAAGCAGATGTCACTCTGAAGCCCACATCCCACATGCAACAGCCAATCACATGTAACCCCACACCCTATCCCATTTGCAATCATGCTCAGTATATCCTCAACATGTATTCCGCTGCCAGTAGTGTCCACTATACTGCATCACAGAGGACAGAAGACTCAATATAATGTTTGAAACCAAAACTGTCTCCGCTGACTCATTTCACAAGTACGAATGAGAGAGGATGAGAGTATGTGAAGTACACGGCAGTCGTGACATGACCATGTAGTCCACTGGTATTGGATGTCAACGCAAATGAGTAGCACTACTGTGGAAGACACACATGTGTCGTGTGAAGTCGTATGGACGCAGTGCTCAGGTGGGTGGGTGCGACGGGTAGATGCGCACATGCCAAGTTGGAGCACGCCGTGTTGGGAGGGGTCATGAACAGTACACCACCGCTTCCCTGGGCATTGTGAGAGGACACCTGTCGGGGGGAGTGAACACGTGTGTGCACAGCAGCCGGGCACACGTACAAAGCGGTACCAGGCGCACCTCAGCCCACCCTCTGTGGACAAGCTGGATCCTGTTGTGCGCCCGCCATGCCCCCTTGACAAGGCACACACAGCCCCAGTCGACCAGGTGTAACCCCAACATAGTCAATCCGCACAGGCGATACAGGGCACGGGATGGCAGTGGAGCATGGTGTGTGAGAGGTCTCCTCGCGCTCCTCCTGGTCATATCACGCAGGCAATAGAACCTCAACGTCTAGCATGGCACAAGTCAAATGGAAGTGTAGGGGGACGCACCACAGCACGAGCAGCACTGACGTCACGGGAGGTGGCTCGCACCATCCCATCCATTGCCCATCATACCAACCACGCCACATGCCATTGCGACTAAGTGCAAGCGCGTGCGCCACCACCCCGATCCCTCCCCAGAGAGGCCAAAGAGTGAATGTGTGGGCCATCAGTCACAGACGGACGCGGCATGGTCGCAAGGGCAGCCACAGCCACTGGGTGTCGCAGGTGGCGGATCCGGAAGGCGAAGACTGTGATGCATAGTCCATGCAGGCCGGGTCTCCATTTGGGGCACCACGCAGGTGGACGGCGTCCCGCAACACATCATACCCTGAGACAGCCCACTCGTGCAACTGGACCCACACATACACTCCTTGCCCTCTCTGGTGCGAGGTTGGGGCTGCCTGTGCAAGCGCTAGCCTCGCAGGTGAGCATGCATATTGGGGGAGCGAGGGGAGGACATGAGGGCTGGGGCGAAGATGACTGTATCACTGTCAGTTAGTACAAGGGATGACCCAGATGTGGAAAGGAAGAGACGTGTCCCGTGTGTACTGCAACTAGTCGCCAATCCAACTACCCCCCATGTCCGGAATGTAAGCCCGCACCTAGGCCCGCCCATCCGCCACATCGAACATACCACCAGCACGACAACCTTCCCATTCGAAACACTGACTGGGGGTGGCGACCAGTGTACAATCATGTGTAGCCTACCCACGCGTACATGTGGGCCCTCCATGATCCATGTCACCTGCGGCAAAGTCATGACATGCGCAATGAGGGAAGTGAGGAGAGCTGTCCGCCCCACGCGCAGAAGGTGCATCAGCTCCACAGACCCAGCAGCGAGTCCAGCAGGGGTCACATGTGCAGGGGCAGCTGTGCCTGGTGTGAAGGCACATGCATATAGACAGCACATCGACCAATGTGTAGTCTGCCCACATCTACAGTCCATCATCATGCGGACATAGGAATTGAACACAGGGCAACACATCCTAGTTGGTGCACCCACCGTGACCAACAATGCGCAATCATCGACGTACCCGCCCTGTGCATGGCCCCCACCCAACGGAGGCACATCCAGTGCCACCATCCCACACACACAAGCCTTCCACGGAACATGCTGTGTCCAATGGTCAGTACAGAGTCAGCGCCCATCTGGTGGATCCTGAACAGGAGACACATGCACACACATGCCAGCTCCCACTATGTACGTCTGCCACCTGGCACGTGCAATGTAACCTCTCACCTGTGACGTGTGACTGCAAGCACACAGCCGTCTTGGCATGGGGCTGTCAATGTGGACACCTGTCAATGTTTCGGGAGGTGTGATCCGTTCAGTGCTGTACATAGGGTGCAGTGCTGACACCTACTACTGTCTCATGTCCCCTCGTGCCACAGGTCCCACTTGTTTTGGCCGCTCAGCCTGTGCCCACATCGTCGTCGTCGTGTGTCATACTCATCCAGCCGCGGAAGCAGTTCCATGCTCAGCAGACATTCATGTTGCCGTGGCGTTGCCGCTTGACGGATATGCAGTCAGTCCCCATCAGCACGCCCGCAAGTCATTGGGGCCTAGATCCCCATGTGCATGCACATGGCAGTGGTTTGTATCACTAGCCATTGCCATTGTTGGGAGACCTGTGTAAGTGTATTGTGGCCGTGCCGTCCCAGCTTGACAGCTGGGCTGTGGCTCATGTGCTTGCTCAGTCATGTCAGTGATGTGTATGCGAAATTGCTATGTGTCGTGTTGCTTTGACATGTGTCCTCTGCCATTGTCCCTAGGCGGAGACCGAACATTGACCGCCCATACCAATTGCTGGCGGACATGGACGATACAGAGGTTATTAGGAAGTTTCGGCTGGACAGGCCAACCCTGCATCGACTGTGTGCCATGTTAGAACCCCATCTCCGTCCCCGCAGGGTGTATCCGACTGCTGTCACCCCCACGGCTAAGGTGATGGCCGCCATGCATTTCTTCGCCACTGGGTCATTCCAGCACACAGTGGGCATTGGAGGAGGGATGTCCCAGCCCATGTTCAGCAAGGTGCTGAGGGATGTACTGGCAGCCATGATGCTGTACCGAAACAGGTACATCCGCTTCCCCAGGGCTCGTGAATTGGCGGCAGTGAAGGGTGCATTCTATGCCCTTGGCAGAATCCCACACGTCGTTGGAGCCATTGACTGCACACATGTCGGCCTTGTTCCACCACAGGCCACTGAGCACCTGTACCGCAACAGGAAGCACACGCACTCCCTGAATGTGCAAGTGGTGTGCCTTGCGGACATGGTGATCACCCACGTGTGTGCAAAGTTCCCAGGCTCGGCCCATGACGCACACATAATGCGCAACAGCATCTTGCCACGACTGATGTCCAATATGCAACAGGATCGTGCCTGTATTGTCGGTGAGTATGTGGAGTGGTGTAGCGTGCTGGTTGTGCGATGCTGTCCCCTGTCCAGTTGGAATTGCAACGGTTCTCTGTGTCCCTCACACCCAGGTGACTCTGCGTACCCGAATGGGGCATGGCTGCTCAGTCCATTGAGGAATCCTCGCACCCCAGCAGACGATCGCTACAATGAGGCACATGGGAGGACCAGACGTGTGGTCGAGCGTACCTTTGGCCTCCTCAAGTCCAGGTTCAGGTGCCTGGACCGCACCGGGGGTGCGCTGGCGTACTCCCCACAGAAGGTGTGCCGGATAGTGGTGGCGTGCTGCATGCTGCACAATCTGGCCATTCGGAAGCAGATCCCCCTCATCGTGGATGACGGAGATCAACCAGGGCCCCAGCCCGCAGACCAGGACAGCTCGAGTGAGGAGGACAGCGGAGAGGAGGAAGCTGGTAATGTGCGGCAGCAGCTCATCGCCCGCTACTTCACATGACGGTGAGTGTCCATGTACGACGGCTGATGTGGCTGTATCTGTGCAGGTGTGTGTGTGCTGTGTCAGGGTGGCCGTTTGTTCACTGCGTGCTGTGTGTCAACGCTCCATGGCCAGGGTAGTATGCCACTGTTGGTGGCTGTGGCATTGTGCCCTATTGCTCTGTGCGATGTGTGTACATTGCTTGTAGTTGTTGACATGTACTGTGTGATGGGTGTGTGACACACTCATTGAATGTGCTCCTGTTCTGTCTCCCACCCCTAGGTCCCTACAGGCCCTCCGGATTCAATTGCCATGCCACGCATCAGGTGCCTTTCCGCCCAAGGTGGCCGTTGTATTCCGTACAAATAAAACACAGGGCACAAACAGCAGTTAGTGAAAAAGGTGCATTTATTACAAACTGTGACATGTGATTGTGTGTAAGGTGATGACAAAAGTGGTGCGTGCAGTGACAATGAGCTGTCGGTCATGGCTGCGTGATGCTCAGGGTGTACCCACTGGTTCTATGTCCATAGTCCAACACACACATGCCATCCAGATGGCTGTGTGGAGTGGGATCGTAGTCCAAGTCAATGCAGTGGCTGGTCAAGGAAGGCTGGCGGAGGCTGGCTGGCTGCCTCACTTGCGTTTGGAGCGTGCGAAGTCCTCCCGGGAGATCTGTTTCCACTCGGACGGCCCCTTCCACGCTTGCGAGGGGGTGCCTGCTTGCGACATGCTGGTGGTTGAGGTGTGCTCACTGGCTGTGGACGCAGGGGAACTGGACACTGCTGCTCCACCCTGCGCCCCGGCAGGTGGTGGCAGAGGGGAGCTGCTGTCCCTGGCAGTGACCTCACCGCCACCACCAGCTGGCCCATGAGGTCCACGAGTTGGCCCATACGGGCGTCCATGGACCTCAGCACCCCCAGCACCTCACGCGTGTCTGAAGCAGACCGGACCCATTGTCCTTGGGCCTCTTCATAGGCCCCAAGGACTCTGGCCATTTGAGGCAGGGCATGGCTCCCAGGGGAGGCTGGCGTTTCCCTGACCCTGCTCCTCCTACCAGTCCTGCTGCCACCGGCCTGCCCACTAGCCACATTGCTCACCACGGTCCTCGCTGTGGCTCCCAGGGTGGATCCAGTCGGCCGGGCCACCACCTGCGCTGGGGCTGGTGCCAGCGAAGACGTGGTGGTGGTGGCGGCGGTGGTGGTCGGTGCGGCGATGGTGGCGGTTGCGGCAGTGGTAGTGGCCACAATGACCGTGGGTGTGGCCGCAACGACAGTGGCAGCAGGGGGCTGGGAATGTTCAGCAGCCCTGGATGATGGGTTGGTGGGTAGGAGGGGTCCTGGGGAGCGGCTGGGCCCTGCCACACCAGATGGGCCTGCTTGGTGGTCCGTGTCCGAAGAGGAGGACAGATCCTCCAGATCCGTGTGTCCTCGTTGGGGGCTTGTAGGCTGGCTGTGCTGGCTGCTGGCTCCATCCCCAGCATCCAGCAGTTCGTCACCTGTGGAGAGAATGAGATTTGTTATTGTGTTGCACCTGGCGAAGTATGTATTTGTCGTCTGACATTAACAGTTCGTGCAATCTCGTACATGGGTTTCCCGGAGGCGTGTGTGTGGCTGTAGCATTTGTAGTTGTGTGTGCTTGGCAATGGGACTGTGTGCTGTGCACATGTGGCATGGGACGGATTGGCCATGCCGATGGGTGTGTTGCTGTGCCCCTACTTATTGTGACTCTGGTGTATGCGGGCTCCTGGCCCATCCTGGGTCTGGTTTGTACTTTGCTTTTGGGGTTCAAATGGAACGCTTAGGAACGCATATGGCAACATGGGGGCCATGCCCCAGATTCGCATTTGGGAGGGGATATGCTTTTGGGGTTCAAATGGAACGCTTAGGAACGCATATGGCAACATGGGGGCCATGCCCCAGATTCGCATTTGGGAGGGATATGCTTTTGGGGTTCAAATGGAACGCTTAGGAACGCATATGGCAACATGGGGGCCATGCCCCAGATTCGCATCTGGGAGGGGATATGCTTTTGGGGTTCAAATGGAACGCTTAGGAACGCATATGGCAACATGGGGGCCATGCCCCAGATTCGCATTTGGGAGGGGATATGCTTTTGGGGTTCAAATGGAACGCTTAGGAACGCATATGGCAACATGGGGGCCATGCCCCAGATTCGCATTTGGGAGGGGATATGCTTTTGGGGTTCAAATGGAACGCTTAGGAACGCATATGGCAACATGGGGGCCATGCCCCAGATTCGCATTTGGGAGGGGATATGCTTTTGGGGTTCAAATGGAACGCTTAGGAACGCATATGGCAACATGGGGGCCATGCCCCAGATTCGCATCTGGGAGGGGATATGCTTTTGGGGTTCAAATGGAACGCTTAGGAACGCATATGGCAACATGGGGGCCATGCCCCAGATTCGCATTTGGGAGGGGATATGCTTTTGGGGTTCAAATGGAACGCTTTAGGAACGCATATGGCAACATGGGGGCCATGCCCCAGATTCGCATTTGGGAGGGAATATGCTTTTGGGGTACATGCTGTGAGCCATGGGTGCCGAACGTGACATGTGTTGTGGCAGCATGACAGTGCATGGTTTGAGGTGTGTGCATGCTTGACATGGCCTGCATATTTGCTGTCTGTTGTGATTACTGGACATGGCATTGGACGCATCGTTATGAGTGAGTGATGGTTGTGTGCCAGCAAACGTATTGCAGTTGTCCCATCTCCTTGGTGTGCGTGCTGCCCTGTGCCATGTGCATCACTGCAGTGCTCGGGGGTGTGGCCCATGTTGTGTGTTGTTGCTCACAGTGTGTCGTGCGCTTCATTGACTTCTGGCACATGGTTGGTCATGGGCATGTATCTTAGCGTGACTGCTGTATGTGTGGCAGCTGTGCGGATGACATGCCTTTCATGAGACTGGGGCTGACGGATGGGATGGATGGTATGTTGTATGTGCATGGTGTGTCTGTGTGTTTGATGGGTTCAGTGGTGTTCGTGTGCATTTATGTTGTTCCGCTCTGTTGCGTCTAGTGTTGTTTGTCTTACATAGGCGTAGTTGTGGGGTGTGTGGTTGACAGGCAGTAGGGGCTACATGGACAGGACTTCAATGGTGTTTCGGTTGTGTGTGATGAGTTGCACAGTGGCTGCCGTGTGGTACTATATTCAGTGTGGCTTGTGCATGCAGACGTGGCTCCTTGGGTGTTGCTATGTATGTGATGGGTCATGTGGGGTGTGAGTCTGTTGTTCATGTCCGTGTGCACATTGTTCACTTGTTCGTGACGGTGGGCGGTGCTGCGTGTTCGTCTGCTGCGTGACATGTCCCATGTGTTGGTCGTGTTATGGTCCTCATGCCTCCAGTAATCCAGCCCTGTCCAGTTTCCCACCTGCAAGTTGTTCGTGCGTGCACTGTACTGGATGCCACATGGCTCTAAGCGGGGGTGCTCCATGTTGCAGGTCTGTGGGGGTGGGGGGTGTTGTGGGTCGTGGGGTGGCTGGACACCCACTGACACCGATTGCTGTGGACCGTGATGTCTGCCTTTCGGCTGTCGTTGTGCACTGCGGTGGCTGACACGTGGCTGTGGGGTGTGGGGATGCTCCTCCTTGCTGTGCTGTGGGACTGGGGCCTGGTGTGTGTTGTACTTGGGCTGTCCACCCTCCCACCCACTGCACTTTGTGTTCCTGCCACTTACCTGTTACTTGTCGGTTAGTGCAGCTGTGGCGGACACATGGGTGTGGTGGGTGCTCGTTGTGGCGCTTCTGGCATATTTGGGGACCTGTTGGTGGTTACGTGGCTGGCTGAGTGTACACATGTCCCCACGTATGTTACAGTTGTTCTGTTGGGGCTGTGTGTGGTGGTGTCTGTTGCATGTGTGTGTGATGTGTTGTGTATTGTGTGCTGGACATGGGGGTGTTTGTCCCTGGGAGCTGTGGCATGGTGGTAGTGCATGTGAGTACATAGCGGTGTGCTGGTATACATTAGTTTGTACTTACCAGCCTCCACTCCTCTGCTAATCCGGCGAGGATCTCCGGATGTATTATGACTCGCACCTTCTCCTCCCACGCTTTGAAGGTCTTAAAGAGCGCGGGATTCCATCCGCCAGTGACGGCAGCCAGCTCTCTGTTTTTGCCCTCCTTCTTCTTGACCAGGCTCTTTACGTCATTCCAACGTTTGTTTATTTCACCTCTGTTCCTGGGCAGGGTCCCGACTGCATTGACCTGGTCTACGATCCGGTTCCACATTCTGTTTCTGGTGGCTAGTGGTGTGTGCTGGACCATGTTTCCATAGATTTGTGGGTACACCTTGATGATCTCGTCGACCATGACCGTCAGCTCAATGGGCGTGTACTTGGGCATTCTTTGTGGTGCCATGGTGTTTGTGGTGCTGGTGCGGTGTGTGTTGTGTAATGTGCAGGGGGTTTGTGGTGCCGGTGTTTGGTGGTGGTGGTGGTGGTGGTGGTAGTGATGTGTGCGTTTCTGTGGTGTGCTGCTGTCCTTGCTGTGTCACTGTGTCCTCTCCTCTCCTCTCTGGTTTGCAATGTAGCAAGGGGTTGTGGTCTGTGGGAGTGCTGCTTTTGTACTCACCTATGTGGGTGTGTCCTCATGGTCTGTTGTTTTCAGGTGTGTTGTGTCTGGTGTTCTGGCCTTTGTATTTTTTGTTTGTCCGGGGGTGTTTTCGGGATGTGTACTGTGCTTGTGTATTTGTGCGTGCCTTGCTGTGTGGACTTGTTGGCCATGTTGTGTGCTATTGGTTTTGTGAGCGGATGGTTTCTGTGCAGGTACGTGGGCGCCATGGCTTCTGCCGTGTCGATTCTCATCGGCGTTCTTTGCGCTGGCGGGCGGTATATTTGTGGTTTTTCCGCGCTCATGGCGGTGCGATCGTAATTTCACGTGCGGTGTGTCGGCCGTGAGGGCGGGCGGTTTTGTGTTGTCGTGCGTGTTTCCGTCCGTGGCGGGCGGTTTTACTCCGACTCGGACGTTGGCGGGCGGTATTTTGTGTGTTTTTTCCGCCGATGGCGGTTTTCGGTTTGTGTATCGTAATGGCGTGGTCGGTGTTCAGACGGTGTGTGCGGGCGGATTTTTGCCGCTTCCATGCCTGGCGGATTTTTTTACGCCGGGTATCATAATGTGCCCCTAAGTTTCCCTACTGTTGCACTTATTGTATTGGGAAATGTAAGTTTATTTTTTTTTAATAGTTTAATGTTTTAATTTATTGATATATATATATATATATATTTTATTTTTATATAATTTGAAAGTTTAAAAATTAAATAAAGATAATAGTTAATAAATTATTTTTAAGTAAATATATGTATATGTATATATTTTTATGTTTGTGTTTTTATATTTTTTTAAATTAAGTTCATTTGCAATTTTTTGGGGCGCTAGGTGGCGCACATCCAAGATGGCCGCACACCTGTGAGGCTCGGGAAGATTGACGAAGTAATCCGGCAATTATCCTGCTAATTACCAGCTACCACTATGATTTGTCACTGCCTACCTATTCCTTAGACCATCCGGTCGCTCAAGGGAAGAAATTGCGGCTCTCGTGGCCCCAGGAAACAATCTACGCTGCCTTACATGCTGCGGGCGCCTTCGGTGATGCACTAGCTGGAGGCCCGGACGGCAGCTGCCTTCACTCGAGCTCCGAGGATCCCACGTGGCGCTAGGCCTGGCCCGGGATGGATCCGCTCGGGGTCTTCCTTCACGAACAGCGGCTTCCTCCTCGCCGGCACGCTTCCTGCCGTGCTGCTGGCGCTCCAACTCATAGCGCTCACAATTGCAACCAGCGGAGGGACGGTGAGATGCTTGACGGCTGAGAGGTGCTGCTCTTCGGCTGGCGACGCGCCATTTTCTCTCTCCACACTCCCGCAGCAAGCGCGACGGAGTCAGCGTGCATGAAACTACCTGCCTCAGATTATCGCTGTATGCTGTGCCACTCCGGAGAGCTTCTAACCAACGCAGTGACACGGGCGACACTTTAGGTGGGTGATTGGCGCACATATCTCCCCACCATAGTCTCTCATTGAGAGCGGGTATCTCCTCTGCCCTGCTAAGGCGCCATTGTACTACCTGACTTCTAATCCACCACAACTCCTTTGTCGCCGCACGTCCCTACTTCACTGCGGCAATAGGGCAGACAGCAAAATAATCCTAGATGTGACACCATTAGAGGCTGTTTCTACACCTATGGACAGACCTCCCAACACACATTGAGGCCTCACCAGAACTTCTGCCTCGGCATATCGAACTGCGTCACGCTCTAAGACACTCGCCGTTCACCCCTCACTGCGAACTGACACCTGGAACCATTATAGGCAGCAAGGGCCCGAGCAGGGGCCTGCTTTGATACGTGCTGACTACCCAGGAGACTGCACTCTATCATCTGCATCCAGAAGGTGGCTGCCCTCCTCCCACTGTTGACCTACTCTATCTTACTTCATCACCAGGCAGTGTCCCCTTGCAACGGTCTGGCACGATACTGCCCGCAATCGCAGAATCTACATCTCGTCCAGTCTCGTGGTCGAGCGGCGACTATCCATCCATACTGCGGCGGCGCCTGGACACATGGGCAGGAGAGATGGGGAAACCTGATGGCCGTCATCCTAGATTGACTTTTGACACCAAAAAAGCCGCAACACGATCGACCTCCGCAGATCCCGAACATACCAATATGGACCAAGCACAATCATCCTCACAGTCCTCCGAAGATGATGTTAAGACCCTACTCCTAGCCGTCCAGCATAGTCTCTCTGACCTCTCCGGAAAGATGGACACGATGAACAATCGGCTAGACTTCCTTGTGCAAAAAGTAGACAAACATGATGGGCAATTGAAGGAGGCTGAGCGCCGCATATCCGAGAATGAAGATACCACTTCTCAGGTGCAAGCTCAAGTGACGCAAATGGACAAATTGCTGAAAGTTATTGCGCCCAAGAATGAAGACATTGAAGCTAGAAGTCGCCGCAATAATATTCGTATAATAGGTATACCTGAGAGTACGAATACGGGACGCATGGAGGACTATATTGAGCGTCTTCTGAAAGTCTCCTTCGGTGCAGATTCCTTTTCGCCACATCTGGTGGTAGAGCGTGCACATCGCTCCCTGGGCCCACGACCCCCACAGGTGAAACTCCGAGACCCATCATTGCCCATCTCCTTAATTATCGAGATTGCGATGCTGCACTGCAGAAAGCCCGCGAAATGAAGCCACTGCAATTCGAAGGGAATACATTCACCATCTACCCCGACTTTACTATGGCGGTACAGGAAGCACACCGAAAATTCCTTACTGTCAAACAGAAACTTCGCAAGGCTCAAATAGAATATGCCCTCCTGTACCCTGCAAGACTTCGGATTACACATCACGGCAAACACATCTTCTGCACGAATCCGCAACAAGTGGAAGATTTTCTAAAAACTAACTTGAGACGTTCGCCGCGACGGGATCGTACTTCCAGGTCTCCTTCACCATCCTTGGACTGAAAGTGACAGTGGGTCATATGCTGTGATAACCCGATGTAGGGCCCATTCGCCTCTGGTGGGCTCCGCTATGCTGTACCGCAACAATGCTGCCGTGCACACCGCTTGCCTCTCCCTGATGGGAGATGTGGTAACCCCTCAAGATGGAACTTTTCTCCTACAGGATGGTCACGGACAGATAAGTGCCCTTTGGGCTTTGAACATTGTCTGTGGTTTATGACTCAATACTTAGGCTATTTTGTTCTGCTGTTGGTAGATCTGAATAACACATCGTCAAGCACCCTTCCCCCCCCACCACTCTATTCCCCCATCTACTGTGACATCTGGGGACTGCAATGCAGCAAGAGTTGGGACACAGGAAGGTTTTACCGCCCACTGGCGCCCCCCCTTATGGGAGATCCCCCACGCTACCTCTACCCCTATGTTTTTTATTGTTGTTTTTTTCTCTTGCTTTGCTGGCCTTATCTGGTTAGGGTAAAATGGACACATTGCTGGATGGTAATGGGTGGGCAACTTAATACCGGCACGATTGGGGTGCTGTTGTGGGTGGGGGTCGTATCGTTGTTAGTTAATTGTTCTAATGCTAACTCACTGGAGCTATTTTTTGGGGGGAGGGGATGGGATGGGAATGTTTTGTATTGCTTTGTTATATATTGGACAACAGCATCTCGACATGTCAGCCACTGTAGGCGTGGGCACAATACCTTTATGCAGCACCATACTCACCATACTGCCATATCATACCTGAAATGGCAACACATACTGACCAACTTCGCATCAAATTGATCACATGGAATGTCAGGGGTCTCCATGACCCTCGTAAACAGAGACAAATATTGGCATATCTGGATAGGCATCACATACAAATTGCAATGCTTCAAGAAACACACATGGACCCTCGACGTCCTCCCTGTTATGGCAGTAAATGGGCCTCTGCATGGGCGTTCTCCTCATACTCGACATATTTACGTGGCAAGCTCATATTAGTAAAAAGAAATACACCTTTCATACTGGGGGGCACATACAGCGATCCCTCCGGCCGAAGCTGCATGCTCTGGGGTACATTGGGCACGCAATCGGTCACCCTAGCTTGTAGCTATGGCCCTAACCCAGACGACCCTGACTATTTCACCGCACTCTGGGGACACATACTTAAAGTAGGCTCCACACACGTCATATGGGGTGGAGATTTTAACACTGCCATATGCCCATCCATGGACCGATCCAACCCCCTTCCTCATCATTATACCAATGCCCGGGATGCCCTATCTGGGTTGTTTACAGAGCACGTCTCATTGACGCATTGCGTTACGTACACCCCACTGACAGGGAAGGCATGTTTTATACAGCGGGGCACTCAACTTGGTCGCGACTGGACTACTGCGTTTGCTCACATGGGGTGGGCCCTTGGATTCAGTCGGCAGAACACTTGGCTCGCACGTACTCGGATCATGCGCCGGTATACCTGGAAATAACTCTCCCTAACTTAATTGCCACCACGAGATGTTGGAGGCTGGTACCGGAGGCGCTATTGGACACTGTCTTTCAGGCTGAAATAGGGGAAGAAATTACTGATTTTTTTGCTAGAAATAAGGGCTCTGTCACGCACGTGGGCACGATCTGGGAAGCTTTTAAAGCCACTATCAGAGGCGCATGCATGTCAAAAAGCTTTGGGGTACTCAGGGATATTAGGAGAAATTTTAGACGTCTGGAAACCGAGATCAAACAACTTGAAACAGACATGTGGAGTGCAAACTCTGGTACCCAAAAGGCCACACTCCGGGAAAAACTCACGGACTACACCGCCACTGCAGAACGAGAAGTCAAATTTAGAGGTAAATATTTTACCGCCTGTCGATACGGCGAAGGCGAGAGACCTGGCCGAGCACTGGCAAACGATATTAGACAACCTCGTTTTTCTAGCTACGTCTTGGATGTGATAGATGGAGACGGGATACGTCACAGGGATAGTCTCGAAATATTACATACATTTGCTACATACTATGCAGACCTATATAGTTCGCAGCGCACTTCCCCCCTGACTTCACTCCCTATCTTGAAGATATAGCTCTTGCGTGGCTAGGTGATCATCAGCAGGAATTCTTGGCAGCGCAATTCGAAGACGATGAGCTGCGGGCAGCCATCATGCAAATGAAATCAGGAAAAGCACCGGGATCCGATGGCCTTCCCATCGATTTCTATAAAACTTACATCGATCAGCTTCTCCCTGTATTGAAAGAAGTCTTTCTAGAGGCCCAAGAAACGCAGATTCTACCTGCCTCGATGAGAGAGGCACTAATTATGTCACTATTAAAACCGGGTAAACCAGCAGACCGCTGCGAATCCTATAGACCACTCTCTCTCATAAACTCAGATGCAAAAATCCTTGCTAAACTCTTGGCGAATCGTCTTAGTCTCCTGATGGAGAACCTCGTTCTCCCAGACCAGGCTGGGTTTATCCCTGGAAGAGCTACTTCCCACAATCTTAGGACACTCTTTTCCATCTTGCAGACTGTAGATCCGCAACTGGCGCTGGTGGCGGTATTCCTCGAAGCCTCCAAAGCCATTGATTCAGTGGAAAGGGACTACCTTTTTACTATATTGCAGTGTATGGGACTTCCCATAGGCTTCGTCTCTTGGGTCCGACTTTTATATACCTCACCAACGGCGAATGTTTTGATAAATGGGCATACCTCACCCTCGATCTCACTTTCTCGGGGCACTCGTCAGGGATGTCCACTATCTCCCCTACTTTTCGCCCTAGTTATGGAACCCTTGGCAGCTAAGATTAGGCAACACTATCAACATGTTGGTCTCCGGTGCTTCCTCCGTCCAATACTTATTTCTCTTTATGCCGATGATGTCACCCTATACATTAAAGAGCCGCACCAAAACCTCAATCCACTATTGCGTGAGTTCGTTAAATTTGGAGGCCAATCAGGCATTCATATCAACTGGGCCAAATCCCAGATCTTCCCGTTGACCGCTTCCGCCACTCCATTTGAAACGGATTTCCCCATCGTGTGGTGCGATGATGATGCAAAATATTTGGGGATCCGAGTTACGACAGACCGCGATGAGCTAATGAGACTCAATTATGGGTGTGCGATGGAACACATCACAGGCTGCATCAATCGATGGATTGCCCTTCCTTTAACCATGGCTGGACGCATTTCCCTCATTAAAATGATAATCCTCCCCAAATTTTTGTATTTATTTCTTAATATCCCCTACGACCCTGGCCGGCATTTTTTTGCCTCCCTTCGGTCAGAACTGATCCGATTAGTGTGGGGCGGTAAGCAACCGCGCATACAATGGGACACACTCATGCGACCATACTCACAAGGAGGTTTTGACATTCCCAATTTTGAATTGTACTATATATGTGCCCAGGCACACTATGCTCATTTTTGGTTTCATCCACCTCGCTGCACACCCCATGTGGCTACTGAGCATTGGCTTGCTGACCCTATTCCACTTGAAGGCGTCCTCTTGTTTTAGGTTGAGCCCCGTGGGTGTTGTCCATCTTCCGTAGACTGCACGATCAAAGCCTGGTCCCGCATTATCAATCGCATACACGCACCCTGCCTATACTCCCCCCTACTTCCGCTTTCCTACCACCCAGAGATATCATTACTGCAAGAAGGAATATTTAAGAAAGTTGCACATTCACGAAACATTCATTGTTGGGGAGACCTGTACCTTAACGGCAAATTTCGCACTCTCCAACAACTATGCCCTAACCCCCCACCTTCCACTATGGAGACATTTTTATACGGTCGCTTGCGGCATGGGATTCAAGCCTGTAACTCTTCATACCCATCGGAGCCTGCAACAGTGGCCCCTTTGCATCATGTCTTACGCGCATCCACTGCCTCACACATAGGGGCCGATTCCGATCTCGGCCGGTAGGGCTCCGAATCGGATTCGGCTTAACCGGATCCGATTCGGAGCCCTATTTCCCGACCGATTCGTACGCGCGTCCGGGCGAGCGAGTACGATGCGAAATCGCCGACCGACTCGTCCGGGCATCCCGACCGCTCCGACCGACTCGTTCCCGGGTCTAACCGCACCGACGACTCGCTCGGACTCGACTCGCACCGCGCAATGGAGACGTTCCCCGGCCGGGTAAGTACGATGCGCGCCGCGAGCAGTCCGACCGAGCCGCGCACTCCGGCTCGAAAGAGCAGTCAGAGCCGTACTTTGGGGGTCCGTGTCGGAACCCCCTGTACGCGTAGCCGTGCGAGTCGCACACAGGGGGGGCCCATGGGTCCCCCCTACCTGTGCGTGTACGGCACGAGTCGCTTCGCCGCGTACACGCTGTAGGGGGCGCCCTTGTCCGCCTCGCACCCATTGAGTCAATGGGAGCCCGCGTATGCGTTGTACGACTGGCTCCCATTGACTTCAATGGGAGTCTGACCGACTTGAGTACGATAGCATACGGACGCATCGTACTCGTTCGGTCGGGCTGCACGGGTCCGATTCGGTCGGAAATCTCTCCGGGTCCGGCTCGGTCGGTTAGTGTCCACGCTCTACCACACTCTATATGTTGATACTGACTATCCTCCATGTGCAGCCCGCGATAAATGGGTGACGGAATTGACACAGGACATCACTGACACACAATGGTTGTTCTGTTGCAAACAGCCGGGTAGGTTTCCTCCAACAGTAGACTGCGAATCATTCACTATAAATTCCTTCACCGTAGCTACTACACTCCGGTCAAACTTCATAGCTTTGGCTTACGCGACACAAACAGATGTGACAGATGTAAGGCAGAGGCCGCTGACTTCCTCCACCTGGCCTGGGAGTGTCCAGAGATACACACATACTGGTGGCAGGTCCTCATGGCGCTAGACTGCATGATTTCTACGCCTATTTCGAGGTCCCCACTTGTGGCCCTACTAGGATACACTGAGCAAATCCCTGCCAAACATCGTAAATTTGTGTCCTTTAGCCTAGTACTGGCCAAGCGATGAGTGGCCTGTAGATGGGGTCTGGGGCGAGCGCCCAAATTCAAGGACTGACTGGGGGACATGATACTATGGCAGGACCAAATCTGTACATATGCTGAACTTCTCCCTCGCTCCTCACGCCCTCGTGACATCTGGGGCCCACTACAGACGTATCTGTTGGAACACCCTGACAGTACTGCAGGCGTGTCCTGATGCCAACTTTCACTATCATATGACTGCTCATGTCATTGCAAGATATGTTACCTCCCCACATGATCCCTGACGAGCCAAACCCACCTTATTGACCTACGTTGTACTCCCTGACATTCCAAATATACCACATTCCGGGGTGGCGATTAGGTGAACTTATTCTAGAAATGTACAATTGTCCTTACTGCCTAACTATATTTGATTATAATGGTACGCATGTCATCTGATTTATTATTGATTGATTGATTGATTGATTGAGTATCCATATTTGCTTATGTTCTGCTGTATGTCCACTGCATATGCTGAAATTGTAGTTGTGCACTATTGATGAAAAGCTTCAATAAATAAATTAATTTAAAAAAAATTTTTTTAAAGTTCATTTGTAATTTTTAGTTAAAATATATATTACATTTAATTTATTTTGTTAAAAATAATATTAATATTTAATATAATTACTATATATTATTTTATGTATATTTTTAAATCGATATTTTTACATCTATATTTTGTACCTCGATATTTTTGAGTCAATATTTTTGTACTCAGCTGTTAAGGTATTGGAGTCGATATTTTTGCAGTCTATATATTTTTTTCGATATTTAGAACATCAATGTTTGTTACATCGATATTCTATCAGTGAACCGCCCACGCTTAAGAGTTTGAGGTGCATTCACCAGGCCTGCACTCTGAAGATTGAGTCTTTCTGCACCATCTGATACTACAGCCCTGTGGATCAAACCTGCTTCAAAAGGACTAAAGAGTGGACTCCCTGCAAGCTACAGGATAACAGAGCTCACCTGGACCATCACCACAAAGAATCCCCAGCATGGATTACTACCAGTGGATTTGTAAGCGTTTTGTCCAAGTGGATTGTGGGAATTGAAGTCTCACACTTTCAAGGACCCTCTTGGAGATTCCAGAACCTTGGATTGTGTGTTGGACACTTTTGGACCCGCAATAAGAACTTCAGGAAGGAGTTCTAACAGGATCCAGCCTGTTGGAGGGGGCTGCACAAGACTGGTGAGAGAGTCTCCAGAACAATTGCTAAATGTGACTGTGTCCCTTTCAGAGGCTAACGAAATGACCAAAAGCGGCACTGTTGGTTTCTAATCACTAGAAAATGACTAATCTTTAAAAAGTCATATCTCTGGTTCCCTACAGTGGACTTTTTTTTCGTTTCGCTGTCCTTTAAAAGTTACAAATATTTCCTATTTTTATAATTTGGTGTTGGATTTTTATTGTGTGTTGTGCCTTAATTATGTACTTAATTGATGTTTATAAAATGCTTTACATACCTGTCTTTGAAGTTAAGCCTGCCTGCTCGCAGCCAGACTACCAAGGGTTGAGCATGGGAATAATTTTCTAAGACCTATTCTGAGCCCTATATCGTGTCAGTGGTATTATTGCCAGTGGTAAATGCATATCTGCCAGTACTGATAATCCACTTTCCAACAAGGGCATTTCCATAGTCCAATTTGGGCAAGGCTAATGCAGTTACAAGTGTCTTTTGGAGACCTCACGGTATAAAGGAACAGATCTTCCTAATCATCTTTAAGATTAAGAAAACTGCAGAGGCTAGGCGTTAATCTGGTCTTTGAAAGTTATTCTATCATCAAAGATGACACCTAGGTTTCTCACCTTTTTCACAGGAGATGGAAAGTCGCCGAAAGCTGTCGGCCAACAGCTAGGTGACCAGAAGGAGGTGCCCGTACCCAGGAGGAGAACCTCTGTTTTCCCACAATTTAGTTTTAGGCAATTGGACCTTATCCATTGATTTACCTGGATCATGCACTTATGGAAGCTTTCTGCTGTTTCTTTAAGGTTGTTGGATACGGAAACAACCAGCTTAGTATCATCAGCATAGGAGACGACTGAAAAGCCGGAGTCTCTGATAATTACGGCCAGAGGAGTAACATAAATATTAAAAAGGGTAGGTCTCAATGAGGAGCCATGTGGTACCCCAAATGGTAATCTGAATTGCTCAGGTGAGTATGCTCCCAGCTCCACATACTTTAGTCTATCGGATAAGAATGATTCAAGCAACTTAAGAGCCACACCCTTTATCCCTAGTTCAGATAGACAGTTGGCCAAAATATTATAGATCACCATGTCGAAGGCTGCTGACAGGTCCAATAGGATCAGGGCGGCCTTTCCTCCTGTGTCCAGGATGGATCTTAACTCTTCTGAGGCCATAACCAGGGCGTTCTCGGTACTGTGTGCCTCTTGAAAACCATATTGGGTTGAATCTAGAAGTTTGTAGGTATTTATAAAAGTCGTGAGCTCCGTATTTAGAGGCTTTTCTAATACCTTCACAGGGAAGGCCAGTCTGGAGATAGGCCTGTAACTGCTAGGTTCCAATAGGTCTAGATTAGATTTTTTATTAACAGGAGAACAGAGGCTATTTTCCAAACATCTGGGAATGTACCTGTTTTGATGATCTCATTGTATATGATGGCTAGTTTCGACGCAAGATGGACTATTCTATGACGACATGGGTTCGAGGGTCCGAGGAATGTCCTTACTAGATTTAAAATCTGCTCTGTGTTTAAAAGAGAGAAGGACTCAAATCTTTTAGTTGTGGAGGATATTACAGAGTCTGTTTGAATTTCTGTTGTATTTAGGTTGTTGTTGGTGAAAGTAATAAAAACTTCCTCCACTTAAGTCTTAAAAAACTTGGCAAGGGAGTTATAGAACTCCTCACTGCCATTGGTATTACAAGGCTCAGGTACTTTAGCCAAGCTTCTGACTGTCTGAAAGAGTTCTTTGATAGAGTCATTTGACTGTTGGATTCTTGTGGAGAAATATTTAAGTTTTTTGTAATCAGCTATCAATCAAGCAATCAATCAGGGGTTTGTTAAGTGCAACTACTCACCCAAGAGGGTCTCAAGGTGCTGTGAGGGGGGGCAGCTCCCAGATGTACACACTAATTCGCCGAAGAGCCAGGTCTTGAGGTCCTTCAGGAACTTGGGGAGTGTTGGTGTCTGTCAGAGGTGGAGAGGGAGGGTGTTCCATGTCTTGGCCGCGAGGAAGGAGAAGGAATGACCTCCTGTTCTGGTCTTCTTGATGCGTGGCACCGTAGCAAGGGAGAGCTGGGCTGAGCGGAGGGAACTTTGGGGTGCGTGGAACGAAAGGCAGTGGTTCAGGTAGGCAGGTCTGGTGTTGTGGAGGGCTTTGTGGGCGTGGGTGAGAAGCTTGAATGTGATTCTCTTTTCCATGGGGAGCCAATGTAGTGTCCGCATGTGTTGGGTGATGTGGCAGTGGCCCAGTAGGTTGAGGACTAGTCTGGGGGAGGCGTTCTTGATGTTCTGGAGTTTGCGGGTGAGGTTCTTGTTGATTCCAGCATAGAGTGCATGCCGTGGTCCAGTCTGCTGCTAATGAGGGAGTGGGTGATGGTTTTTCTGTGTTCGAGGGAAATCCAGTTGAAGGTCTTTCGTGGAGACAGAGGGTGTGGAAACAGGAGGAAGAGACGGCGTTGATTTGGCGGTCCATTTTGAGTTCAGAGTCCAGGATGATTCTGATGTTGCATGCGTGGTCAGTGGGGGAGGGTGGGTTCCCAAAAGGCGGGGGCCAACATGTGTTGTCCCAAGCGTCTAGGTGTGGACACATGATGAGTACTTCGGTTTTGTCTGCGTTTAGTTGTAGGCAGCTGTTCTTCATCCACCTGGCGACTGCTTCTGTTCCTTCTTGAAAATTGTGTTTGGAGATGTTGGGTTCGTTGGATAGGGAGAGGATGAGCTGGGTGTTGTTTGCGTAGGATACGATGTTGAGTTCATGGGATTTGACGATGGGTGTGAGCGGGGCCATGTAGATGTTGAACAGGGTGGGGCTGATGGAGGATCCATGGGGAACTCCGCAGGTGGTCAGTGTGGGATCCGAGAGGAAGGGTGGGAGTCTGACCCGCTGCATTCTGCCGGACAGGAATGAGCGGATCCTATCGAGGTCCTTGTTCCGGATTCCTGCGTCATGAAGTCTGTGGGCTAGGGTGCGATGAGAGACTGTGTCGAAAGCTGGGGAAAGGTCCAGGAGGATGAGGGCCACAGTCTCTCCTCTGTCGAGGAGGGAGCGGATGTTGTTTGTCAAGGCGAGGAGGGCGGTTTCGGTGGTGTGGTTTTTCCTGAAACCAGATTGGGAAGAGTCGAGAATGTTGTTTTCTTCTATGAAGGAGGCAAGCTGGCTGTTGACGGCTTTTTCGATTACTTTTGCCGGGTACGGGAGTAAGGAGATCGGACTGAGGTTTTTGAGGTCGGTGGGGTCTGCCGAGGGTTTTTTGGGGAGAGGGTTGATCTCAGCATGTTTCCAATCATTGGGTGGAGAACCAGCTGGCTCTCTTGGTGTGTAGGCTGGTAGTTTTCTTGAGGGGGCGATCCAGTTGTGCAGGGTTCGGGCAGTGGTTGTTGGGTCATCGTCCTTGGCGGTGGGAGCGGTGCTGCTGAGGAAGGCACTGAGCTGGTCGTTGGAGATCTTGGTCCAATTCCTGTGCTGGAGTTGGTGTGGATGTTTGCAGGTGGTGTTTGTTTTGAAAGTGAAGTGGGTGCAGCGATGGTCCATTTATGGGAGTTCAGAGATGTGGCTGAAGGTGATGGAGTTTCCTGCTGTGAAGATGGGGCCGAGGGTGTGTCCTGCTGAGTGCGTGGGCTCTGGTACGATCTGTTTGAGTCCGATGTTGAGGAGGTTGTCGAGGAGGGAAGAGGAGTTGGGGTCTTGGAGGTTGTCGAGGTGGAAGTTGAGGTCTCCCAGTAAGGTGTAGTCGGTGGAGATGATGGGTTGTGGGGTGATGTTGTCGGTCATAGAGTCGGAGAAAGGTGCGCGGGGTCCGGGGGTCTGTAGATGAGGGTGCCTCGGAGGGTGGTGGTCGAGTTGGTCTGTATCTTGAAGTGAAGGTGTTCCATCAGGGCTGAGAGCCCGTCGGTGTGGGTGCTCAGTCTGAGGTTGGATTTGTGAGCAATGGCGATGCTCCCTCCGGGGCGGTTGGGGCGGTCCTTCCAGGTGATCTTGTATCCTTCGGGGATGGCGATCACGATGTCAGGTCCTGAGGCAGCATTCGCCCAGGTTTCTGTGAAGAAGGCGACGTCGGGGGTGGTGCTGTTGAGGAGGTTCCAGATTTCCGTGGCGTGTCTGTGGAGGGAGCGGATGTTGAGGAGAATGTATTGCAGGGTTTGGGGTGCGGTGGAGTTGTGGAGGGAGGGTTGAGGTGGGCCCTGGGTCTCGGTAAAGGGGAAGGAGTGGCGACAGTGGCGGCAGATGAAAGGTCCATGGGTGTCGATCGGTGAAGAACGCTTGCAGTTGTTGTCCTGGCCAGGGTTGAGTGCGTAGAGTGCCAGGGGCTGTAGCGCTGGCAGGTCGGAGGACCAGGGTCCCAGGAGCTATTTGGGGATGGCGATCATGATATCAGTTCCCAAGGCGGCGTTCGTCCAGGTTTCTGTGAAGAAGGCGACATCGGGGGTTGTTTTGTTCAGGAGGCCCCAGATTTCCACAGCGTGTCTGTGGAGGGAGCGGACATTGAGGAGGATGCATTGCAGGGTTTGGGATGGATTCAATGAAAGGGGTGTTAACAAAGGCCTTTCTTGAGCCCGGGGCTCTGTATACCAAAAGGCCTCTAAAGGTATCGTTTTTGCTCAATTCACTTCGAAAAGATAGAACTTCGCAGTGACAGCCGCTACCGGCTGGGGAGCCGGAAACCATCAGGTTATCTCTGAACACAATTGCCTGTTCCCCCACCTCACTTATCTATCACAACCTAGATGGAGCAGGCAACTCCCAAAAATGGGACAGGTATGACTACAAGACACAGAGAGTGGGCTGAATACTACCGATCGTCAAAGCATATTGGGTTTTGCTGAGAAGCTGCGCGGACCCGCTGACATGTTTTTTAAATAGACTGCTGAGTGAAGGGGCGTGGCTGAGCTCCGAGGATTCCCAGCACGGAAAACACAGGTGGGGTAAACGATAATCAAACCGGGGTCCAGCAACCCCTTGATCCTTCGGCAGGCTTCCCTGCTGAGAGGATCATACTGATGAAGTAAAGCAAGTTAAAATAAAAGTGACAAAGTGTAAACACATAAAATCATTAAAAATAGGGTACAAGCCCTCTAAAGATGGCGCCCAACCTAGATGGAGCCAGGCAACTCCCAAAAACAGCACAGGTGTGCCTACAAGGAATAGAAAGTGTTCTGAGTACTACCAATCATCAAAGCATATCAGGCTTTGCTGAGAAGCGGCGCGGACGTGCTGACATGTTTTTTTAAATAGTCTGCTGAGTGAAGGGGCGTGGCTGAGCTCCGAGGATTCCCAGAACGGAAAACACAGGTGGGTTAATTGATAATCAAACCGGGGTCCAGCAACTTCTTGATCCTTCGGCAGGCTCCCCTGCTGAGAGGGTGGTACTGGTAAAGTAAAAGCAAGTTAAGATAAAATATAAATCAGGTTGTCTTCAACCTCAGCTCTGGCGTCACACAAGTAGGCCTGATCATAGTAAAAAAGAAACAATTACATGTGGTTGACTATACTAAGCAGGTAACATCTCTTAACTCCCCTCTATTTAGTACAATTGGTCACACACTCATCCAGGGAAACCAGCATTTACAACGCAGTCTAAACCACGATGTACCTTTACAATGAAGTCTTAACCACGCTTTAGTCTTCACCATGCAGGTTTTTACAACTACTATGTATTTACCTCTAGTGTCATTACCACGCATGAGCTTACAATGTTTTTTAGACTTAGATATTAAGGGGCCGATTCCGATCTCGGTCGGAGGCGCACCCAATACCATTCGGTCGGGAAAAAAGCCATGCGAAAGCCTGTTTCCCGACCGATCCGTACAGTACACCGAACGAGCAAGTACGATGCGCACAACAGCAAAAATCTCGGCCGAGCCGTACTCACCCAAACCAGGTCCTGTTCTCCGACCGAGGCGAATCCGGAAACGCCGAATCGAGTCGCACGGAAGGAAAATGCAGCCCCGTCCGGCCGGACAAGTACGATGCGCTTCCGTACGCTCCGAACCCGCCGCTACGCACGGCACGTCAAAGCATCCGGGAGAGGCGCACATAAGCTCCGATTCGCGCCACAACACGATCCACGGCCCGAGACGAACACGGCACCGACGAGGACGACGCGAGCGACGAGGACGAGGCGAAGCGACGAGGACGACGCCAAGCAACGAGAAGGACGAACGACACGAACCAACCATGAATCCCTTCGTCCCGATCATACCAATATTCTACATTTACTACCGGAACAGGCACGGACGCGTACGGCGCAGAAGGTAAGCCAGACACCAACCACAAAACACATACAACACGTACACGACACATCACACACACACACGGGGATGCTGAATATACTTACACCAGCAACAGCAGCACCATAGGGGCGGGATGCCCATCACCAATGCCACATATGCACACAGGGGCCTGAATGCGCACCACCACCCCTACCCAGGGGGCTGGATGCCTACCACCACTACCACCCTCACCCAGGGGGCTGGATGCCTACCACTACTACCACCCTCACCCAGGGGGCAGGATGCCTACCACTACTACCACCCTTAGCCAGGGGGCTGGATGCCTACCACTACTACCACCCTTAGCCAGGGGGCTGGATGCCTACCACTACTACCACCCTTAGCCAGGGGGACTGGATGCCTACCACTACTACCACCCTCACCCAGGGGGCTGGATGCCTACCACTACTACCACCCTTAGCCAGGGGGCTGGATGCCTACCACTACTACCACCCTTAGCCAGGGGGCAGGATGCCTACCACTACTACCACCCTCACCCAGGGGGCTGGATGCCCACCACTACTACCACCCTTAGCCAGGGGGCTGGATGCCTACCACTACTACCACCTCACCCAGGGGGCTGGATGCCTACCACCACTACCACCCTCACCCAGGGGGCAGGATGCCTACCACTACTACCACCCTCACCCAGGGGGCTGGATGCCTACCACTACTACCACCCTCAGCCAGGGGGCTGGATGCCTACCACTACTACCACCCTCAGCCAGGGGGCTGGATGCCTACCACTACTACCACCCTCACCCAGGGGGCTGGATGCCTACCACCACTACCACCCTCACCCAGGGGGCAGGATGCCCACCACTACTACCACCCTTAGCCAGGGGGCTGGATGCCTACCACTACTACCACCCTCACCCAGGGGGCTGGATGCCTACCACTACTACCACCCTTAGCCAGGGGGCTGGATGCCTACCACTACTACCACCCTCACCCAGGGGGGCTGGATGCCTACCACTACTACCACCCTTAGCCAGGGGGGCTGGATGCCTCACCACTACTACCACCCTCAGCCAGGGGGCAGGATGCCTACCACTACTACCACCCTCACCCAGGGGGCTGGATGCCTACCACCACTACCACCCTCACCCAGGGGGCAGGATGCCTACCACTACTACCACCCTTAGCCAGGGGGCTGGATGCCTACCACTACTACCACCCTCAGCCAGGGGGCTGGATGCCTACCACTACTACCACCCTTAGCCAGGGGGCTGGATGCCTACCACTACTACCACCCTTAGCCAGGGGGGCTGGATGCCCACCACTACTACCACCCTCACCCAGGGGGCTGGATGCCTACCACTACTACCACCCTCACCCAGGGGGCAGGATGCCTACCACTACTACCACCCTTAGCCAGGGGGGCTGGATGCCTACCACTACTACCACCCTTAGCCAGGGGGCTGGATGCCTACCACTACTACCACCCTTAGCCAGGGGGCTGGATGCCCACCACTACTACCACCCTCACCCAGGGGGCTGGATGCCTACCACCACTACCACCCTCACCCAGGGGGCTGGATGCCTACCACCACTACCACCCTCACCCAGGGGGCAGGATGCCTACCACTACTACCACCCTTAGCCAGGGGGCTGGATGCCTACCACTACTACCACCCTTAGCCAGGGGGCTGGATGCCTACCACTACTACCACCCTTAGCCAGGGGGCTGGATGCCCACCACTACTACCACCCTCACCCAGGGGGCTGGATGCCTACCACTACTACCACCCTTAGCCAGGGGGGCTGGATGCCTACCACTACTACCACCCTTAGCCAGGGGGCTGGATGCCTACCACTACTACCACCCTCACCCAGGGGGCTGGATGCCTACCACCACTACCACCCTCACCCAGGGGGCAGGATGCCTACCACTACTACCACCCTCACCCAGGGGGCTGGATGCCTACCACTACTACCACCCCCACTCATAGGATGGACAATGCATGACACAACCAGCACACCACAACCTAGGGAATGCAAGATAAAGACATCCCCCACCACCATGACAAGCGTGTGTAGGCTGTGTCAAATGCCTACAACACCGAACATGACTTTGAACATACAATGTGACCCCTAGCACATGTGCCACACATATATGTGTGTGGCACCCACAATGCAAGCAGCCCATGACCATTGTGGCAATGGGGCCTAAACCCCATCATCACAGTGACCAAAAGGTAAGTGTGGGGTCCATAGCTGAAGCACATTTTGACCATTGTGGCAATGGGGTCTAAACCCCCATCATCACAGTGACCAAAAGGCAAGTGTGGGGTCCATAGCTGAAGCACATTTTGACCATTGTGGCAATGGGGTCTAAACTCCCATCATCACAGTGACCAAAAGGCAAGTGTGGGGTCCATAGCTGAAGCACATTTTGACCATTGTGGCAATGGGGTCTAAACCCCCATCATCACAGTGACCAAAAGGCAAGTGTGGGGTCCATAGCTGAAGCACATTTTGACCATTGTGGCAATGGGGTCTAAACCCCCATCATCACAGTGACCAAAAGGCAAGTGTGGGGTCCATAGCTGAAGCACATTTTGACCATTGTGGCAATGGGGTCTAAACCCCCATCATCACAGTGACCAAAAGGTAAGTGTGGGGTCCATAGCTGAAGCACATTTTGACCATTGTGGCAATGGGGTCTAAACCCCCATCATCACAGTGACCAAAAGGGAAGTGTGGGGTCCATAGCTGAAGCACATTTTGACCATTGTGGCAATGGGGTCTAAACCCCCATCATCACAGTGACCAAAAGGTAAGTGTTGACAAAGAAAGAGCTGCAACTGCCAAACTGCATGGATCATTCCTGGTCACAGAACCAAAAACTCATCTGTGGCAAAGTAGTGTATGTGTCCCATTGCAACATAAATTGGGTGAGCCAAATACTGCAGTGCAAATGAGACATTCCTTTGGCCATGTGCAGACAAACAACACCCATGGGGGCTGACACCGTCAACATTCATCAATGACACAATGACAGAAGTGACCATCAGAATGCAGAACCACATATTTGCACCAATGGGCACACAAATGCAGATATCCTGTGGAGACAGCAGATGTGAGGTGAACAGATACCATACCATGGCAGCAATGGGACACACAAACCATGATCACTGTGCTGACCGATGACCTAGGAGTCCCAGGGACAGCAGGGGAAACACACCAAACAACATACAGCCAATGGCACACCCAAGATATGCCAATGCAGTGGTGCAGATGCACAAACACAAACAGGCAGACCAACACTGTCATCATACACAGCAGGTGAGGGGGGTGCCAGTGTCCCCAGGTAACCACACAACACATGAGGAGAGCTGAATACCAATCATACAGATGTGCATACACTGCCACACTAAGGTAACTCATGGATCCAAATCCCCTATGTGGGCAAGCAGGCATTGTCAGATGAGAGGGAGCACAAAACACACATGTCACACAGGCACGTAGGAACAACAACTGACACAGCAAGACACAGACACACCACAGCACCACCCCCAGGGCCCCCACAATGTGGTGACCCTTGGCTGCATAAAAATCCCACTCTGATGACAAAGCTGAATGTGGTTCACACTGTGAACCACAGTCATGTGTCCTGAGCAACAAACTACCATCACACCGACACAAGCACAAATCAATCAGCATGGCCAGTAAGCCAAGGCCAACATGGAGGCAGGGGTCTAGCTGGGCAACAACTCCCATCTGCACACAC